>CM066587.1:48785272-49040272 GCA_033816785.1 Picus viridis
TTCCCTTCCCTTCCCAAACCTTCCCTTCCCTTCCCTTCCCTTCCCTTCCCTTCCTTCCCTTCCCTTTCCTTCCCTTCCCTTCCTTCCCTTCCCTTCCTTCCTTCCCTTCCCTTCCCTTCCCTTCCCTTCCCTTCCCTTCCCTTCCCTTCCCTTCCCTTCCCTTCCTTCCCTTCCCTTCCCTTCCTTCCTTCCCTTCCCTTCCCTTCCCTTCCCAAACCTTCCCTTCCCTTCCCTTCCTTCCCTTCCCAAACCTTCCCTTCCCTTCCCAAACCTTCCCAAACCTTCCCTTCCCAAACCTTCCCTTCCCAAACCTTCCCTTCCCAAACCTTCCCTTCCCTTCCCAAACCTTCCCTTCCCTTCCCTTCCTTCAAACCTTCCCTTCCCTTCCTTCCCAAACCTTCCCTTCCTTCCCAAACCTTCCCTTCCCTTCCTTCCCAAACCTTCCCTTCCCAAACCTTCCTTCCTTCCTTCCCTTCCCTTCCCTTCCCTTCCCTTCCCCTTCCTTCCTTCCCTTCCTTCCTTCCTTCCCTTCCCTTCCCTTCCCTTCCCTTCCCTTCCCTTCCCAAACCTTCCCAAACCTTCCCAAACCTTCCCTTCCCTTCCCAAACCTTCCCAAACCTTCCCTTCCCAAACCTTCCCTTCCCAAACCTTCCCTTCCCAAACCTTCCCTTCCCAAACCTTCCCCTTCCTTCCTTCCTTCCCTTCCCTTCCCTTCCCTTCCCTTCCCAAACCTTCCCAAACCTTTCCAAACCTTCCCTTCCCTTCCCAAACCTTCCCTTCCCTTCCCAAACCTTCCCAAACCTTCCCAAACCTTCCTCTCCCCTCCCTTTCCCCTTCCCCTTCCCCCTCCTTCCCTTCCCCCTTCCCCTTCCCCTTCCCCTTCCCCAGAACAGTTGAGAGGCATTAATGAATTCAAGCAGCAGGTACAAAGATAAACAGCTGTTTTGATTGGTCTTGGGGTTCTTTTTCCATGCTATACAGACTTCAGCCTGGGAACACATGGCCAGAGGGTGGGACCAAATTCAAAGACCTTGAGAATGTGGTTAAAGAGGTTCCTGGAAGTAAAGCCCCTCAAGGCTAATTAACAGTGCAGCTGCAACCTCTGGTGTAGGGCTGCCCAGGCTGCCAATTGAAAGGAGCTTCACAGAATGTTAGGGACTGGAAGGGGTTTCTGGAGATCCTTAAGTCCAACCCTCCTAGCTAGGGCAGGTTCACCTAGAGAAGGTCACACAGGAGCATTTCCAGGTGGGTTTTGAATGTTTCCAGAGATGAAGACTCCACCACCTCTCAGGGCAGCCTGCTCGGGTGCTCCATCACCCTTCAATTGAAGATCTTCCTTGGGTTTAGATGGAACTTCTGATGTTTCAGTTTGTGACTGTTAACCCCTCATCCTGTCATTGGGCACCACTGGAAAAATCCTATTCCCATTCTCCTAACCCCCACCTTTGGAGTATTTATAACCATTTAAGCATTATAGGGCAGCTGAACAAGAGCCAGCAGTGTGCCCAGGGGGCCAAGAAGGCCAATGGCATCCTGGCCTGCATCAGGAACAGTGTGGCCAGCAGGAGCAGGGAAGTCATTGTGCCCTGTGCTCAGCACTGGTTAGGCCACACCTTGAGTCCTGTGTCCAGTTCTGGGCTCCTCAGGGAAAATAGAATAAGATGGAAAAGGAAGGAAGGAAGGAAGGAAGGAAGGAAGGAAGGAAGGAAGGAAGGAAGGAAGGAAGGAAGGAAGGAAGGAAGGAAGGAAGGAAGGAAGGAAGGAAGGAAGGAAGGAAGGAAGGAAGGAAGAAAGGAAGAAAGAAAGAAAGAAAGAAAGAAAGAAAGAAAGAAAGAAAGAAAGAAAGAAAGAAAGAAAGAAAGAAAGAAAGAAAGAAAGAAAGAAAGAAAGAAAGAAAGAAAGAAAGAAAGAAAGAAAGAAAGAAAGAAAGAAAGAAAGAAAGAAAGAAAGAAAGAAAGAAAGAAAGAAAGAAAGAAAGAAAGAAAAAGAAAGAAAGAAAGAAGGAAAGAAAGAAAAGAAAGAAAGAAAGAAGGAAAGAAAGAAAAGAAAGAAAGAAAGAAAGAAAGGAAAGAAAGAAAGAAAGAAAGAAAGAAAGAAAGAAAGAAAGAAAGAAAGAAAGAAAGAAAGAAAGAAAGAAAGAAAGAAAGAAAGAAAGAAAGAAAGAAAGAAAGAAAGAAAGAAAGAAAGAAAGAAAGAAAGAAAGAAAGAAAGAAAGAAAGAAAGAAAGAAAGAAAGAAAGAAAGAAAGAAAGAAAGAAAGAAAGAAAGAAAGAAAGAAAGAAAGAAAGAAAGAAAGAAAGAAAGAAAGAAAGAAAGGAAGGAAGGAAGGAAGGAAGAAAGGAAGGAAGGAAGGAAAGGGAAAGTGAAAGAAAGAAAGAGAGAGAGAAAGATTTCCTTCAAGATTAACTTCCTGACATGCTGTAGAAGCCTAAAATCTATAAGGGCCTCCTCTGCAGTGGTCAGAGAATCATACAACGGTTTGGGGTTTAAGGGGCCTTAAAGAGTATCTGTCTCCATCCCTTCTGCCACAGGTGGGGACAAATCCCACGACACCAGCTTGCTCAAGAGTTCAGCTTGAAGAAGCTGATGCTGGTCTGTGTTCCATGTGTGGCTTTGTGTCTGGGCACGAAGAATAAACTGCAGCAGCACAGGCTGGGAGGGGATCTGCTGGAGAGCAGCCCCAAGGAGAAGGACCTGGCAGTGCTGGTGGGCAGCAAGCTCTGCATGGGACAGCAATGTGCCCTGGGGGCAAGGAGGCCAAGGGGGTCCTGGGGGGCATTCAGAGGAGTGTGTCCAGCACAGCCAGGGAGGTTCTCCTCCCCCTCTGCTCTGCCCTGCTCAGACCTCACCTGGAAGATTGCATCCAGCTCTGGGCTCCCCAGCTCAGGAGGGACAGGGATCTGCTGCAGAGAGTCCAAGGGAGGGCTGCAAGGCTGCTGAAGGGACTGCAGCACTGCCTGGGGAGGAGAGGCTGAGAGCCCTGGGGCTGTGCAGTCTGGAGAGGAGAAGACTGAGAGGGATCTGATCAATGTCTATCAAGAGCTGAGGGCTGGGGGTCAGGAAGGAAGGGACAGGGACAGCCTCTGCTCACTGTGCCCTGGGACAGGACAAGGGGCAATGGATGGAAACTGCAGCACGGGAGGTTCCAGCTCAACATGAGGAGGAACTTCTTGACTGTGAGGGTCCCAGAGGCCTGGAGCAGGCTGCCCAGAGAGGTTGTGGAGTCTCCTTCTGTGGAACCTTTCCATCCCTGTCTGGATGTCTTCCTGGGTGACCTGTGCTGGTTCTATGGCCCTGCTCTTGCAAGGGGGATTGGACTGGAAGATCTCCAGAGGTCCCTTCCAACCCCTGACATCCCCTGATGGGGTGATTCAACCTGGCTGTGAACACTTCTAGGGAGGAGGCATCCACAGCCTTCCTGGGCAACCTGTCCCAGTGTCTCACCATCTTCGCTGTAAAGAATTTCTTCTTGATCTCCAGTCAAGGTCTCCCCTCTTCCAGCATCAATCCATTACCTCTTGTCCTATCACTACACGACCCTGCCAAAAGTTTGCTTCCAGCTCTCTCTCCAGGCCCCATTTAGGTACTAAAAGGCCATAAGAAGTTCTCCCTGGAGCTTTCTCTTCTCCAGTCGGTAAAACCCCAGTTCTCAGCCTGTCCTCTCCATAGATGAGATGCTTCAGCCATAATGGGCTCCTGAAATCACAGAGTCACAGAATGTGAAGGTCTGGAAGGGACCTCCAAAGCTCATCCAGTCCAACCCCTGCCACAGCAGGAGCACCCAGAGCAGCTCACACAGCAACACATCCAGGCAGGGCTGGAATAGCTCCACAGAGGGAGACTCCACAACCCCCCTGGGCAGCCTGCTCCAGGCTTCTGGCACCCTCACAGGGGAAAAATTCTTCCTCCTCTTGCCATGGCACTTCCTCTGCCTCAGCTTCCACCACTGCCCCTTGTGCTGGCATTGGGCATCCCCCAGCAGAGCCTGGCTCCAGCCTCTGGGCACTCTCCCTGAGGTCACCCTCAGGCTCCTCCTCTGCAAGCTCCAGAGCCCTCAGCTGCCTCAGGCTCTCCTCCTAAGGAAGATCTTCCACTGCCTGCAGCATCTTTGTGGCTCTGTGCTGGACTCTCTCAAGCAGTTTCCTGAGGTCCTTCTTGACCTGAGGGTCCCAGAACTGGACCCAATACTCCAGATGTGGCCACAGCAGGGCAGAGTAGAGGGGGAGGAGGATCCCTCTTGAGGGTGAGAAGGTTTGTGATGCTCAGAGAGGAGATCAATCACATGTTTAGCGGATGGCTGCATTGATATCCATGTGGAATATGCAGGAGAGGCACCAGAGTTCTGACACAGGAGACTCTGCTTCTGTGGTTTGCCTGCAACACAGACCATCCCCACCCTCAACTTGTCATCGTGCCACCAGCTGCTGAGTTCTGGTTTCTGAACGTCTGCGTTATCAAACTCCAGAAGTTGGTGGCCCAGACCCAGAAGCAACTTCGGGGCTGGCTTCTCAGAAACACAAACTGAAAGTTGCTGTTGGGGGGAGATTTCAGCCCACCACAAAAGTCTTGCTGGTTGCCTAGCAACGAGCAGGAGGGCTGTGGGGGAGCAGGAGGGCTCTGAGTCAATCTGTGGTGGCAGCAGAGTCAGTGCAGCAAGGGAGGCTTTATGTAGGTCGCTGTGTTTATATAGGCTGTCAGGTAATGACAGGACTGGGGGGATGGAGCAAAACTAGAAGTGGGTAGAGTCAGATTGGGTGTGAGGAAGAAGCTGTTGCCCATGAGGGTGGTGAGAGACTGGCACAGGTTGCCCAGGGAGGTGGTGGAAGCCTCATCCCTGGAGGTTTTGAAGGCCAGGCTGGATGTGGCTGTGAGCACCCTGCTGTAGTGTGAGGGCAACCCCCCCATGGCAGGGGGCTTGGAGCTGGCTGATCCTGGAGGTCCCTTCCTAACCCTGGCAATGCTGTGATTCTATGTAGGTCGCTGTGTTTGCATAGGTACCCCTGCAAAATTATTGTAGACACTGGAATGCAAGCACTGCAGGCACCCTGTGCTCTGACACCAGCATCTCCTCACATGAACCTGCCAGAGGAGTGGATTCCATGCCAAATATATTCTCAGATCTTCAGAAGAAGAAGAAAATATCAGCAGAAGGGGGTGGGGGGAATGGTGGGGGGAAGATGGCAAAGCAGAGGGAGGAGAATAGAACCTTTGACTGGGGATTAATTGGCTCTTATCTAATATGCAAGGATCTCTTCTTCTTTTTTTTTCATGCCTTTGAAAGGGAGTGTCTTGCAGAGAGGATGAAAATCCTTTTGCACTTTGGCTGCACTAGAAGTATTGCATATCCTTCCCATGAATACTTCTGTGTCCGAAAGGGGAGGGGAGCTCTAACCCACTGCTTATAAGTTGAATCCTGGTGTTTAGGAGCATCAAATCCTGGTGTTTAGGAGCATCAAATCCTGGTGTTTAAGAGCATCATAGAATCCTAGAACTCTTCTGGTTGGAAAAAGATTTCCAAGGTGATTCAGTCCAATCACCAATTTAAGGCCACCATGGCCACCAAACCATGTCCCCGAGTGCCATGGCCACAGGTTTCTTGAACACCTCCAGGGATGGGGACTCCACCACAGAATCATAGAATCATAGAATCAGTCAGGGTTGGAAGGCACCACAAGGATCATCTAGTTCCAACCCCCTGCCATGGGCAGGGACACCCCACACTACATCAGCCTGGCCACAGCCTCATCCAGCCTGGGCTTAAACACCTCCAGGGACGGGGCCTCAACCACCTCCCTGCACAACCCATTCCAGGGCTTCACCACTCTCCTGGGGAAGAACTTCCTCCTCACCTCCAGCCTCAATCTCCCCACCTCCAGCTTCAGTCCATTCCCCCTAGTCCTAGCACTACCTGAGAGCCTGAGCAGTCCCTCCCCAGCCTTCCTGTAGCCCCCTGCAGATCCTGGAAGGCCACAATGAGGTCACCTGGGAGCCTTCTCTTCTCCAGACTGAACCACCTCACTGGGCAGCCTGTGCCAATGCCTGATCACCCCTGCAGGAAAAAAAACTCTCCCCAGTCTCCAACCTAAGCCTCCACCACTGCTTAAACATTTACAACATCTTCAGTACAAAACATCAAACACCTGATGGTTGTTATAAACCATTTGATGAGTGTGATGGGTTAGGCCCACCCTGAAAGCAAAGGGCGGGAGGGCTTGTGGGAGCTCTGCCCTTCCTGGAGGGGTTTTCTCCCTGGGAAACTGAGTTAGTCTGTTCCACTTCCCCTCCCTGTCCAGCAAGCCTATAAACAGGAGGACACTGCAGCCATTAGATCTCTTGGGCCCTGCCTTTCCCTGGATGAGGACTGCTGCTGGCTCCCTGCTTCTCTGCCACGTGGTCCTCCCTGCTACATCTCTGCCACTGCAAAGGGCTGGTTTTGTGTTTCATACTTTTTCCCCATCCATCCTTGTTCCTTACCCTTGTGAACCCTACCTGCTACTGTGTTGTATGTATTGTTTAAAGAAAAGTCTTTACCTCTCTACTTCCAAGCTGACTTCTTGGTGTATTAGGTGGATAAAGGGAAACAAGGCTGGTGAGAGGCCTTGAGCACAAGCCCTATGAAGAAAGGCTGAGGGAGCTCGGTTTGCTTAGCCTGGAGGAGACTCAGGGGTGACCTCATTGCTCTCTACAACTACCTGAAGGGAGGTTGTAGCCAGGAGGGAGATGTCTTGGGTTGGTGTCTTCTCTCTAGCAACCAGCATCAGAACAAGGGGACACAGTCTCAAGCTGCACCAGGGGAAGTTTAGGCTGGAGGTGAGGAGAAAGTTCTTCCCAGAGAGAATCGTTCGTCATTGGGATGTGCTGCCCAGGGAGGTGGTGGAGTCACCATCCCTGGAGGTGTTCAAGAGGGGATTGGATGTGGCACTTGGTGCCATGGTCTAGTCATGAGGTCTTGGGTGGCAGGTTGGACTCAATGGTCTTTGAGGTCTCTTCCAACCTTCGTGATACTGTGATAGTGTGATTTGCTCCTTCCCTTTCTTTTCCACTCTACTGGGAAAGAGGAGGGAGGAGCAGGGGAGGAATTCTCAGCCTTGCCCCCATCTGAGCTCTTAAGTCCCAGTTAAGGCTCAGACCACCACAATAAGATGATCAGATTGGTTGTTAGGAAGAAATTGTTGCCCATGAGGGTGGTGAGAGCCTGGCACAGGTTGCCCAGGGAGGTGGTGGCAGCCTCCTGCCTGGAGGTGTTTGCAGCCAGGCTGGATGTGGCTGTGAGCAACCTGCTGTGGTGTGAGGTGTCCCTGCCCATGGCAGGGGGTTGGAACTGGCTGATCCTTGAGATCCCTTCCAACCCTGACAGTTCTGTGATTCTATGATTCTATGTCATAAACTAAAGTTACAAATGATCCCCCTCTAATCCACCTCTTTACCATCCTCCTTCTCTTGCTGCTGTAGAGCATTAAAAGCTTTCTTTGTTATCTGCTAATTGGTATTAATGGGGTTAATCACTGAGAAGCAGAGATTATCTTGCTTTAGTCAGACATTCAAGGAAGAACTTCATTATGCAAAGGAAAAACCAGACAGAAAGATGGATAAAAGATACAGAAAGTCTTGGATCCTATTTCCATGTCCCACTGTCACACATGAAGATGTTTGGCTCCATTCTTCATGTAGGTCCCAAAACCAGAGCTTCACTCTCCCTGCACCCCGACAAAGAGGAATGTGTTGAGGGGAGCTCTGCTGCTCTACTCTGAGCCATGACACTTTGCTGTCGTCCTGATTTCTTCACACCTACCAAATCTTGTTCTGGGGAACAGAGCTGGGGAGGAGCAGCTGAGGGAACTGGAGTTGCTTCATCTGGAGAAGAGGAGGCTGAGGGGAGGCAAATTTGCAGACGACACCAAGTTGGGAGCAGATGTTGGTCAGTCAGAGGGCTGAAGGGCTCTGCAGAGGGACCTTGACTGACTGGACAGATGGGCAGAGGCCAACAGGATGGCATTCAACAAATCCAAGTGCCAGGGGCTGCACTTTGGCCACAGCAACCCCAGGCAGAGCTACAGGCTGGGGTCAGAATGGCTGAGAGCTGCCAAACAGAGAGGGACCTGGGGGTGCTGATTGACAGCCGCCTGAACATGAGCCAGCAGTGTGCCCAGGGGGCCAAGAAGGCCAATGGCATCCTGGCCTGCATCAGGAATAGTGTGGCCAGCAGGAGCAGGGAGGTCATTGTGCCCCTGTACTCTGCACTGGTTAGGCCACACCTTGAGTCCTGTGTCCAGTTCTGGGCCCCTCAGTTTTAAAAGGACATTGAGAGACTTGTAGGTGTCCAGAGAAGGACAATGAGGCTGGGGAGAGGCCTTGAGCACAGCCCTGTGAGGAGAGGCTGAGGGAGCTGGGGTTGCTTAGCCTGGAGAAGAGGAGGCTCAGGGGAGACCTCATTGCTCTCTGCAACTACCTGAAGGGAAGTTGTAGCCAGGAGGGAGATGGTCTCTTCTCCCAGGCAGCCAGCACCAGAACAAGGGGACACAGTCTCAAGCTGCACCAGGGGAAGTTTAGGCTGGAGGTGAGGAGAAAGTTCTTCACCGAGAGAGTCATTCGCCATTGGGATGTGCTGCCCAGGGAGGTGGTGGAGTCACCATCCCTGGAGGTGTTCAAGAGGGGACTGGATGTGGCACTTGGTGCCATGGTCTCGTCATGAGGTCTGTGGTGACAGGTTGGACTTGTTGATCTTTGAGGTCTCTTCCAACCTTGGTGATTCTGTGTTTCTGTGTGATTCTCACTTTCTACAACTCCCTGAGAGGAGGTTGGGGTGAGGTGGAGGTTCATCCTAGCAATAAGTGGGAGGAAAAGGCCTCAAGCCGCAGAGGGGGAGGTTTAGGTTGGATGCTAAGAAAACATCTGTACCAAAAGGGTTGTCCAACTCTGGAACAGGCTGCTCAGGGAGGTGGTGGAGTCACTGTCCCCAGAGGTGCTCAAGAAACCTGTGGCCACAGCACTATGGGACGTGGTTTGATGGCCATGGTGGTGTGGGGTTGATGGCTGGGTTGGTATTAGAGGGCTTTTCCAGCTGAAACAAGTATATGATTCTATGGTTTGTACTTTAAGGCATCAGAGAGCCTGGAGACCCTTGACTCTGTCCCAGACTTCCATGATCCATTTCAGGCATTTCCTTGAAGAGATGCTTTCCCCAGAAGGCTAGGTTATCCCCTTGCTGTCTTCCAGAGGAATATTAGCAAGTCATATGGTGGTTCAAGTCAGACAACTGCCTGCAAATCCCTGCACTCCTAGGAGGGGTGCAAACATAACCTGGTTCACTTCATCACCTGGTTTTCATCACATCACTTAGAATCACAGAATTCTTAGGGTTGGAAGGGACCTCAAGGATCAGCCAGTCCCAACCCCCCTGCCATGGCCAGGGACACCTCACACCACAGCAGGTTGCTCACAGCCACATCCAGCCTGGCTGCAAACACCTCCAGGCAGGAGGCTGCCACCACCTCCCTGGGCAGCCTGTGCCAGGCTCTCACCACCCTCATGGGCAACAACTTCTTCCTCACAGCCAATCTCAATCTCCCCATTTCTAGTTTTACTCCATCCCCCCCAGTCCTATCCCTCCCTGACACCCTCAAAAGTCCCTCCCCAGCTTGCTTGGAGCCCCCTGCAGATCCTGCAAGGCCACAATGAGGTCTCCTGGGAGCCTTCTCCTCTCCAGACTGCACAACCCCAACTGCCTCAGTCTGTCCTCACAGCAGAGCAGCTCCAGCCCTCTGCTCCTCCTCGGGGCCCTTCTCTGGACACCTTCCAGCACCTCCAGAGCCTTCCTGGCACAGAGGCTCCAGAACTGGACCCAGAGCTCCAGCTGTGGTCTCAGCAGAGCAGATCTTTAGTGTCTCCAGGGACAGAGCCTCAACCATATCCCTGCACAACCTGTTCCAGTATTTTACCACTGTCACTGTAAAGACCTTCCTCCTTATGTCTCACCTAAGTTTATCCTGCTCCAGGTTAAAACCACTGCCCCTCCTCTAAACTCCTCTGAACAGTCCTTCCCCAGACTTCTTGCAGGTCCTCTTCAGGCACTGAAATGTATCCCTAAGGTCTTCCTGGAGCCTTCTCTGATCCAGGCTGAATTCCTCACGAATATCCAAAGTCAGCCTCAATTTTGAACACCAAAGAGGGCAACAAAAAAGCTTTAAGGACAACATGAGATTCTTACACCAGCGAAATGGTTGGTTCCCTCCCTACAGCAGGCATTAAGGGAAACACTGTCAGGAGCACACAGAGAAGCATCCAGAATGTCCCACAGTGCCATGGCCACAGGTTCCTTGAACACCTCCAGGGATGGTGACTCCACCACCTCCCTGGGCAGCCTGTGCCAGGCTCTCAGCACCCTCATGGGGAACAACTTCTTCCTCACATCCAGTCTGAATCTACCCATTTCTAGCCTGCTCCAATCCCTGACCACTCATGCAGCAGAGACATTTGTTTCCTGATCTCCAGCCTAACCCTCTCCTGGCACAATTTCAGGTCACTTCCTCTTGTCCTATGCCTTCATAATAGGAAGAAGAGACCAAACTCCACCTCAGAGCAACCTCCTTTCAGGGAGGATTTCATTTACTGACTTCTGAGGGAAATCAGTTTAGCAGAGTGCTCAAAGCTGGGTATTTATTTGGAGCTCAGTGGATGTGGCTCTAAATAGCAGCAGAATTTGCCATCAAAAGCAAATACCCTGGGCAGTCAGCTGGGGATGCTTTTATTTCCCTCACTCTTTGCTGCTGTTGGCTTCTGATGTTGGAAAGCTGGAAGGGAAATTCAATTCCATTGAGAACAAAGAAATTCAACCAAAACAAATAGAAACAGTACTGCTGCTAATAGTAATAATAATGATGATAATAATGCTAATAATAATAGAAGCCAAAACAAGCCACAGAAAATTCCTGGTAAGGTTTTAAATAGAATAGAATAGAATAGAATAGAATAGAATAGAATAGAATAGAATAGAATAGAATAGAATAGACCAGGTTGGAAGAGACCTTCAAGATCATCGAGCCCAACCTATCATCCAACACCACCTAATCAACTAACCCATGGCACCAAGCACCCCATCAAGTCTCTTCCTGAACACCTCCAGGGATGGTGACTCCACCACCTCCCTGGGCAGCCCATTCCAATGGGCAATCACTCTCTCTGTGTAGAACTTCTTCCTAACCTCCAGCCTAAACCTCCCCTGGCACAGCTTGAGACTGTGTCCTCTTGTTCTGGTGCTGGGTGCCTGGGAGAAGAGACCAACCTCTGCCTGACTACAACCTCCCTTCAGGCAGTTGTAGAGAGCAAGGAGGTCTCCCCTGAGCCTCCTCTTCTCCAGGCTAAGCAACCCCAGCTCCCTCAGCCTCTCCTCACAGGGCTGTGCTCCAGACCCCTCCCCAGCTTTCTTGCCCTTCTCTGGACACCTTCCAGCAAGTCAACCTCCTTCCTAAACTGAGGAGCCCAGAACTGGACACAGGACTCAAGGTGTGGCCTAACCAGTGCAGTGGACAGGGGCAGAATCACCTCCCTGCTCCTGCTGGCCACACTCTTCCTGATGCAGACCAGAATGCCATTGGCTCTCCTGGCTTCCTGGGCACACTGCAGGCTCATGTTCAGCCTACCATCCACCAGCACCCCCAGGTCCCTCTCTGCCTGGCTGCTCTCAGCCACTCTGCCCCCAGCCTGTAGCACTGCCTGGGGTTGCTGTGGCCAATGTGCAGCACCTGGCACTTGGATGTGTTCAGTCTCCTGCCCTTGGCCTCTGCCCATCTGTCCAGCCTGTCGAGGTCCCTCTGCAAAGCCTCTCTGCCCTCCAGCAGATCAACTCCTGCCCCCAGCTTGGTGTCATCTGCAAATTTACTGCTGATGGACTCAAGACCCTCATCCAGATCATCAATGAAGATGTTAAAGAGGATGGGGCCCAGCACTGATCCCTGGGGCACTCCCCTGGTGCCTGGCTGCCAGCTGGCTGTGGCACCATTCACCACCACTCTCTGGGCTCAGCCTCCAGCCAGTTCCTAACCCAGCTCAGAGTGCTGCTGTCCAAGGCAGGGGCTGCCAGCTTGGCCAGCAGTTTGCTGTGAGGGACAGCACATCCACATGGGACATCCTCCACATGGGATGAATTCTGCATGGGGTTTAATTACTTCCTTTCTGCTGTATGAAAATCTTTGCACATCCCTCAGCCTGGTTCAGCTCGCTCATCAAGACATCAAGATATATAAATGTTATATCTATTTCATTGCTTCCCTCATGATATTTGAAGGTACTTTCTGTCTCCCAAGAGGCTGCTTTTAAAGACAACAAATAAATACATCAGCCCAAGCTGGTGCATTTATTTCCTCTTTTTTTCTCTTCATTTACACTAAAAAGTTTGATGTCACTTAGCAATAAAGACCTACAGATTGGCCCCAAGGGCTTTAAAAGCTTATTAAATGGAAACTCTTCTCCAGTGCACTTGCTGCATAGGAGGAAGATGCTGAGATGAGAGCATTCAGTTCCATGGGAGATGTTTATGAATGCAGCTTCTCGCAGACCTGCCCCCAGCTTGGTGTCATCTGCAAACTTACTGCTGATGGACTCAATGCCCTCGTCCTGATCATCAATAAAGATGTTAAAGAGGATGGGGCCCAGCACTGATCCCTGGGGCACACCACTGGTGCCTGGCTGCCAGCTGGCTGTGGCACCATTCACCACCACTCTCTGGGCTCAGCCTCCAGCCAGTTCCTAACCCAGCTCAGAGTGCTGCTGTCCAAGCCAGGGGCTGACAGCTTGGCCAGCAGTTTGCTGTGGGGGACGGTGTCAAAGGCCTTGCTGAGGTCCAGGGTATCTACCTTTACTATTTTCTACTCAAAGTCTCTGGAATTTTCCCAGGCATCAGTCTGAAACTACAGCACCCTCCAGCAGACCAACATGCCCACCCAGCTTGGTGTCATCTGCAAACCTCCTGAGGGTGCCCTCCATGCACTTGTCCAAAGCACTGATAAAGGTATTAAGCAAGCCTGAGCCCTAGGGAATGCCACTGGGAACTGGATGCCCACTGGACTTAACTCAATTCACTCTTCAGGATTTGATCAAATACTTCATGGCAAAGGCAAGTGTGTTCCAACCTGGAAAGGAAAAGGCTCTTTAAACCTGGAAAATAGATGGATAACACATGGTGCCTGATCAATAACCCTCATCTTACTCATATCACTAACTTCTGTTACTCCCTTGAACTATCACACAGGAAGCAGTTCTTTAGGAGTCAGTAAGTGTAAACCTTTAGTACTTAGGTATGCAGGAGCTCTGCTTAGTAGCCCACAGAATCACAGAATGGTAGAGGTTGGAAGGGACCTCCAGAGATCATCCAGCCCAAGCCCCTGCCAGAGCAGCAGCACCCAGGGCAGGCTGCACAGGAATGCATCCAGGGGGGTTGGAAAGGCTCCAGAGCAGGAGACTCCACAACCTCTCTGGGCAGCCTGCCCCAGGCCTCTCTCACCCTCACAACACAGAAGTTTCTCCTCATATTGAGCTGAAACCTTCTCTGTTGCAGTTTGTCTCCATTGTTCCTTGGCTTATTGCTGTGCACCACCCACAAGAGCTTGGCCCCCTCCACTTGCTCCCCAGCCCTCAACCATTGATCAGATCCCTCTCAGCCTTCTCCTCTCCAGACTAATCAGCCCTAGGGCTCTCACAGGACAGATTCTCAAGTCTCCAAATCATCCTCCTGGCTCTGCCTTGGACTCTCCCCAGCAGGTCTCTGTCTCTCTTGACCGGGGGAGCCCAGAGCTGGACACAGGATTGCAGCTGTGGTCTCAGCAGGGCAGAGCAGAGGGGGAGCAGGACCTCCCCAGCCCTGCTGGCCACACTTTCCTTGCTACACCTCAGGATCCCCATCGGCTCTCTTGCCCCCCAGGGCACATTGCTGTCCCATGCAGAACTTGCTGCCCACCAGCACTCCAAGGTCTTTCTCTGTGGAGCTGCTCTCCAGCAGGGCAGCCTCTACCCTGTCCTGGTGCCTGCTGTTATTCCTCCCCAGATGCAGGACCCTGCCCTTGTCCTTATTGACCTTCTTGAGGTTTGCCTCCACCCAGCTTTCCAGCCTGTCCCAGCATTCTCCTGTCTTGTGTCCCATTGGAGTTCCTTCCCAAGGCAGGCTGGAGAGATGGATGCCTCAGAAAGAGAGGGTCAGAAAGCCATAGTGGACCAGTTAAGAGAGAAATAGGACAGAGAGAAGAAAGACCTGTCTGATATCATGTGGGCACAGTCAGGAACAGAATTCAGCTCTCCATCTCCTTGCTCTGAAAGCCTCAGTGTCCTTGTGAGGAATTAAAAGATCAAATGAAATCAAACTGCAATTCATACTGCAGCACTAAATTAATTAGTCATCTGGGGGGATTAATGCCACTGTCCACCAGTTCTGTTTCAGCAGATTCTCTCTCAGCTAATTGAATCCATCTTCCCCTTATATTTTTTTTTGTAATACATTTCTCCTTCTACCCTTTTAATCTTGCTGGTAGAGCCATGATTTAATTAACACAAACACACAGGTCTGCAGGAACACATAGAAATCCAGGATGCAATTTCTCCTTCTTAAACTCCACTTTGTTGTATTTAAGGGAGCTACTATGAAAGTAGCAGAACAATGTTCACAGGCACACAGGGTGTCAGGGGTTGGAAGGGACCCAAAGAGATCATCCAGTCCAACCCCCCTGCCAGAGCAGCACCATAGAATCCAGCACAGGTCACACAGGAACACATCCAGACAGGGATGGAAAGGCTCCACAGAAGGAGGCTCCACAACCTCTCTGGGCAGCCTGCTCCAGGCCTCTGGGACCCTCACAGTCAAGAAGTTCCTCCTCATGTTGAGCTGGAACCTCCTGGGCTGCAGTTTCCATCCATTGCCCCTTGTCCTATCCCAGGGCACAGTGAGCAGAGCCTGACCCTGTCTGCTTCCCCCTGACCCCCAGCCCTCAGCTCTTGATAGACATTGATCAGATCCCTCTCAGCCTTCTCCTCTCCAGACTCAACAGCCCCAGGGCTCTCAGCCTCTCCTCCCCAGGCAGTGCTGCAGTCCCTTCAGCATCCTTGCAGCCCTCCCTTGGACTCTCTGTAGCAGATCCCTGTCCCTCCTGAGCTGGGGAGCCCAGAGCTGGATGCAATCTTCCAGGTGAGGTCTGAGCAGGGCAGAGTAGAGGGGAGGAGAACCTCCCTGGCTCTGCTGGACACACTCCTCTGAATGCCCCCCAGGACCCCATTGGCCTTCTTGCCCCCCAGGGCACATTGCTGTCCCATGCAGAACTTGGTGTCCACAGCACTGCCAGGTCCCTCTCCACAGGGGAGAATCCCAGAATCCCAGCATGGTGGGGGTTGGAAGGGGCCTCTGGAGATCCCCCAGTCCAACCCCCCTGCTAAAGCAGCATCACCCACTGCAATTTGCAGAGGATCCCATTGCCCAGGTGGGGTTGGAGTCTCTCCAGAGAAGGTGACTCCAGAAGGACCTGCCTGGGCAGCCTGCTCCAGGACTCTGCAACTCTCCAAGAGCCTCCTGGCTTCCAGTTTGGGCTCCTTACCTCTCGTCCTGTCACTGGGAACCACTGATACAGTACTGCCCCCATCCTCCTGGCAGCCACTCTGCCTTCTGTCTCCTCCTCATTTCCAAAGGCCATACACCACTGGAGTTACAGGCTGGGAACTCTGTCTCTCTTTTCCAAGTCAGTGAGGGTTGCCTGACTCAGCCCTTTGGAGAGCACTCCCTAACTACCACAAAGCCTGACTGAGAGTTATAAATGCATGAAAGCAAGGACCAAATCCAAGCCCTATTGTGGCTGTCCCTTCCCTGCAGGTGTTGAGGGCCAGGTTGGACAAGGGCTTGAGCAACTTGCTCTAGGGTTTAGGTGTCCTGGCCTATAAGGAGTGCATTGGTACAAGATGATCTTTAAGGTTCTTTACAGCCCAAACCATTCTATGATTGTGTGATCAGAGGATTATAGGATAAGACCAGCTCCATAACAAATTGTCTGCCACTACATTTAGACTGAGATTGAATTTGAGACACAATTTGAAGTAAGGCTCCTGGTTTTTTGGCATCACCTCTGCAAATAAGGGAAAGAAGCATTAAATAGTTCTCACAGAACCATAGAAGTGTCAGGGCTGGAAGGGACCTCAAGGCTCAGCCAGTTCCAACCCCCCTGCCATGGCCAGGGACACCTCACACCGCAGCAGGTTGCTCACAGCCACATCCAGCCTGGCTGCAAACACCTCCAGGCAGGAGGCTGCCACCACCTCCCTGGGCAGCCTGTGCCAGGCTCTCACCACCCTCATGGGCAACAACTTCTTCCTCACAGCCAATCTCAATCTCCCCTCTTCTAGTTTTGCTCCATCTCCCCCAGTCCTATCCCTCCCTGACACCCTCAAAAGTCCCTCCCCAGCTTTCTTGGAGACCCCTGCAGACCCTGGAAGGCCACAATGAGGTCTCCTCAGAGCCTTCTCCTCTCCAGACTGCACAGCCCCAACTCCCTCAGTCTGTCCTCACAGCAGAGCAGCTCCAGCCCTCTGCTCATCCTCATGGCCCTGCTCTGGACACCTTCCAGCACAGTAATGATCTGATCTGATGTATAAAAGCTTATGGCAGCTGTCATGAAACATTTTCACAAGACTGTGAAGCTAGCAGAGCTCAAATGCAACATTGAGTTATCCTTTCACTAACACTGTGAGCAACCTATTATGACATCAGTGGGGAGAGGGAATCCTGAGACCATTAGAGTTGATTTTTAATGCATTAGAATATTTCAGGGGGGGGAAAAAAAGCCCAACAAACCAACCAACCAACAACAACAAAACAACCAGCCAAACAAAAGCAAAACCAAACCAACCCAACCAACCAACAAAAACAACCCAAACCCCAGCCCCCAAATACAACTGCTGTAATAATTTAAGTGCACTTAGACCTTCTCAGTGTGGAATCAAATCATGGAATCATAGAAGCAATAAGGTTGCAAGAGACCTCAAAGATCATCCAGTCCAACCTGTCATCACAGACCTCACGACTACACCATGGCACCAAGTGCCACATCCAAGCCCCTCTTGAACACCTCCAGGGATGGTGACTCCACCACCTCCCTGGGCAGCACATCCCAATGGTGAACGACTCTCTCGGTGAAGAACTTTCTCCTCACCTCCAGCCTAAACCTCGCCTGGCACAGCCTCAGACTGTGTCCTCTTGTTCTGGTGCTGGTTGCTAGAGAGAAGAGACCAACCTCCACCTGGCTACAACCTCCCTTCAGGGAGTTGGAGAGAGCAATGAGGTCTCCCCTGAGCCTCCTCTTCTCCAGGCTAAGCAACCCCAGCTCCCTCAGCCTCTCCTCACAGGGCTGTGTTCCAAACCCCTCCCCAGCCTTGTTGCCCTTCTCTGGACACCTTCCAGCAAGTCAGTCTCCTCCCTAAACTGAGGGGCCCACAACTGGACACAGGACTCAAGGTGTGGCCTAACCAGTGCTGAGCACAGGGCACAACGACTTCCCTGCTCCTGCTGGTCACACTGTTCCTGATCCAGGCCAGGATGCCATTGGCCCTCTTGGCTGCCTGGGCACACTGCAGGCTCATGTTCAGCCTACCATCCACCAGCACCCCCAGGTCCCTCTCTGCCTGGCTGCTCTCAGCCACTCTGCCCCCAGCCTGTAGCACTGCCTGGGGTTGTTGTGGCCAATGTTTAGCACCTGGCACTTAGATGTGTTCACTCTCATGTCCCTGGACTCTGCCCATCTGTCCAGCCTGGCAAGGTCCCTCTGAAGAGCCCTCTTGCCCTCTAACAGCTCAACATTGTGTTCAGTTCTGGTTCCCTGGTTCAACAGGACAGGGATATATTAGACAGTGTCCAGTGGAGGCTGTTTGGTTGATGAATGGTCAGGAACACCTCTTTGAGGTGGAAAGCCTGAGAGACTGTAGGCTGTTTAGTCTGGAGAAGAGAAGGCTGAGAGGAGACCTTATGAATGATTATAAATATCTACAGGATGGGCAAAGGGGCCAGGCTTCTTTCAATGGTGTCCTGAGATAGGACAAGGGGCAATGGATACAAACTGGTAGCCAGGAAGCTCCACCTCAACCAGAGGAAAAACTTCTGTGCTGTGGCAGTGCCAGAACACTGGTGGAGGCTGCCCAGAGTGGGGGCTGGAGTTGATCTGCTGGAGGGCAGAGAGGCTTTGCAGAGGGACCTCGACAGGCTGGACAGATGGGCAGAGGCCAAGGGCAGGAGATTGAACACATCCAAGTGCCAGGTGCTGCACATTGGCCACAGCAACCCCAGGCAGTGCTGCAGGCTGGGGGCAGAGTGGCTGAGAGCAGCCAGGCAGAGAGGGACCTGGGGGTGCTGGTGGATGGTAGGCTGAACATGAGCCTGCAGTGTGCCCAGGCAGACAAGAGGGCCAATGGCATCCTGGCCTGCATCAGGAAGAGTGTGGCCAGCAGGAGCAGGGAAGTCATTGTGCCCTGTGCTCAGCACTGGTTAGGCCACAATTTGAGTCCTGTGTCCAGTTGTGGGCCCCTCAGTTTAGGAAGGAGGTTGACTTGCTGGAAGGTGTCCAGAGAAGGGCAACAAGGCTGGGGAGGGGTCTGGAGCACAGCCCTGTGAGGAGAGGCTGAGGGAGCTGGGGTTGCTTAGCCTGGAGAAGAGGAGGCTCAGGGGAGACCTCATTGCTCTCTCCAACTCCCTGAAGGGAGGTTGTAGCCAGGTGGGGGCTGGTCTCTCCTCCCAGGCACCCAGCACCAGAACAAGAGGACACAGTCTGAGGCTGCACCAGGGGAGGTTTAGGCTGGAGGTTAGGAAGAAATTCTTCCCAGACAGAGAGTTTGGCCATTGGAATGTGCTGCCCAGGGAGGTGGTGGAGTCACTATCACTGGAAGTGTTCAGGACGAGACTTGATGTTAGGCTGGACACGATGATCTCGAAGGTCTCTTCCAACCTGGTTTATTCTATTCTATTCTATTCTATTCTATTCTATTCTATTCTATTCTATTCTATTCTATTCTATTCTATTCTATTCTATTCTATTCTATTCCTTCTATGTCTTCTCTTCTTCCTCCTCTCTTCTCTTCTCTTCTCTTCTCTTCTCTTCTCTTCTCTTCTCTTCTCTTCTCTTCTCTTCTCTTCTCTTCTCTTCTCTTCTCTTCTCTTCTCTTCTCTTCTCTTCTCTTCTCTTCTCTCCTCTCCTCTCCTCTCCTCTCCTCCTCTCCTCTCCTCTCCTCTCCTCTCCTCTCCTCTCCTCTCCTCTCCTCTCCTCCTCTCCTCTCCTCTCCTCTCCCTCTCCTCTCCTCTCCTCTCCTCTCCTCTCCTCTCCTCTCCTCTCCTCTCCTCTCCTCCTCTCCTCTCCTCTCCTCTCCTCTCCTCTCCTCTCCTCTCCTCTCCTCTCCTCTCCTCTCCTCTCCTCTCCTCCTCTCCTCTCCTCTCCTCTCCTCTCCTCTCCTCTCCTCTCTCCTCTCCTCTCCGAACCTCTCCTCTCCTCTCCTCTCCTCTCCTCTCCGAACCTCTCCTCTCCGAACCTCTCCTCTCCTCTCCTCTCCTCTCCTCTCCTCTCCTCTCCTCTCCTCTCCTCTTCATTGCTCTGATGAGATACTAACCTGCTTCTGCTTGGCCTTGGCTGCATTGTTATGTCTAACAGCAACTTTCTGTGCTCCTGTCTCCCTTTTGGACAGGGAGTGGTGGTGGGGAGAGAGCCATCTCTCCTGCTCTCTTGACCAGAAGAGTTCTTTTGCTGTTTTTCAATTGCAAATAGCTGTAAAACATTGCAGCTCCTGGATATTTTGTACACATTCATTGCATTCCGTTGTAGATTGGAGTTCTGCCTGTAAGCAAATGCAGCTTCCATTTGCTTCCAGCTGAGCTGGTCTGGCAAAGTTAATGTTGGGGAGGGGGCAGAAATTTCAATGCACCACACCTGTGGTGACCATAAGTGCTTGGACAAACACTGCTCAGAGAGCAGCCATCACGTTTTAAAGCCATTCATTACAGGCTGCACAGATTTGAGTTTCCTGGAAAGGTTTTTTTGTTTTCTCCCATTAGCAGAGCAGTGTTGGTCATGGACAAAGTGCTACCAACCAGATGGGCCAAAGTCAACACTGGTTAGGCCATACCTTGAGTCACAGTCTCACAGTATCACAGCATCACCAAGGTTGGAAGAGACCTCAAAGATCATTGTGTCCAACCTGTCACCACAGACCTCACGACTAGACTATGGCACCAAGTGCTACATCCAGTCCCCTCTTGAACACCTCCAGGGATGGTGACTCCACCACCTCCCTGGGCAGCACATTCCAATGGCAAATGACTCTCTCAGTGAAGAACTTTCTCCTCACCTCCAGCCTCAACTTCCCCTGGTGCAGCTTGAGACTGTGTGCCCTTGTTCTGGTGCTGGTTGCTAGATAGAAGAAGCCAACCCCTTCCTGGCTACCACCACCCTTCAGGTAGTTGTAGAGAGCAATGAGGTCTCCCCTGAGCCTCCTCTTCTGCAGGCTAAGCAACCCCAGCTCCCTCAGCCTCTCCTCACAGGGCTGTGCTCAAGGCCTCTCACCAGCCTTTTTGCGCTTCTCTGGACAGTTCTGGGCCCCTCAGGTTAGGAAAGATGTTGAGATGCTGGAAGGTGTCCAGAGAAGGGCAACAAAGTTGGGGAGGGGTCTGGAGCACAGCCTGACACAGTCTGAAGCTGCACCAGGGGAGGTTTGAGCTGGAGGTGAGGAGACAGAGATATTAGCTATTGGGATGTGCTGCCCAGGGAGGTGGTGGAGTCATCATCACTGGAGGTGTTTAAGAGGAGACTGGATGAGGCATTTGGTGCCATGGTTCAGCTGATCAGGTGGTGTTGGGTGATAGGTTGGACTTGATGATCTCTGAGGTCCTTTCCAACCTGGTTAATTCTGTTCTAAAGCACAAACACCAGGGTGCAAGTGCCTTGATTCTGTACAGGCTCCACCACAAGGCTTCAAAGCAATCCCCAGTGGAACGCTGCTGTGCTCTCGGATGATTCAGGCAGAGCTTGGAGTCACAAAACTGCAGCACTTTGCATTCAGCTCCATCTTTGTCCTCTATTAATATTCCCTTAGAGGAGATCCTGTTTTTCATGTAGCACATCAAAGGGCAACGTCTTGCCCAATCTTTCTTTGAGATTAGGAAAGGACTTTGGGGCTTCATTCTGTGTTATGCTTATCAGGCTCCAGGCAGGGTGTCGTTCCTTGTCGCCTATCTCCGCTCTGTCCTCTTGAAATCAGGTCTTCTTCCTGTGAAACTCACTTGCCACCTTGAGGGCTGAGGATCCACCAGTTGGTGCTTACCCCCTCAACCCAGCAGAAATTCCTTCTTAAATGCTGTGGCAGCTTTGGGCAATGCCTTTAACATTTTCTTACAGGTTTTGAGTAGAAAAGTAGCAAGGTGCAAATAAAACACTGTTGGGTGTGAAAAGGACAACAAAGGTAATCCTGAACAATCCCACTGGGGAGATATCTGCTGTAAGACTGCCTGTACCAAAACAATCTTCCCTCTTCTGATGCCTTCTCCGCCTGCTTTGTGCTCTGATGGGAGACTAAGCTGCTTCTGTTTGACCTTGGCTCCATTGTTTTGGTGAAGTCTAACAGCAACTCCCTCTCTGCTCTTTTCTCCCTCTTTGTACAGGGGCTGGTGGGGTAGAGGGACAGCTCTCCTGGCCTTTGACCAGGGGGTTCTTGTGTTGGCTGCTAATTGTAAATCCCTGTAACTATTGCAGCTCCTGGATGTTTTGGACACATTCATTGCATTCCATTGCAGATTGGAGTTCTGCCCGTACATACAGCTTCCATTGGCTTCCAGCTGAGCTGGGCTGGCAAAGGTAATGCTGGAGAGGAAATTTCAACCCACCAAAAATGCACAGCAAAGAATCATAGGCTCAACAAAGCTGGAAAAGACTTCAGAGATCATCGAGTCCAACCTAGTACCTAATACTCAACAAATCCTGACAACTAAACCATGGCTCCAAGTGCCACATCCAGTCCTCCTTTTACCACCTCCAGGGACGGTGACTCCACCACCTCCCTGGGCAGCACATCCCAATGGCCAATCTCTGACTCTGGGAAGAACTTTCTCCTCACCTCCAGCCTAAACCTCCCCTGGCACAGCTTGAGACTGTGTCCTCTTGTTCTGGTGCTGGCTGCCTGAGAGAAGAGACCAACCCCCACCTGGCTACAACCTCCTTTCATGGAGTTGGAGAGAGCAATGAGGTCTCCCCTGAGCCTCCTCCTCTCCAGGCTAAGCAACCCCAGCTCCCTCAGCCTCTCCTCACAGGGCTGTGCTCAAGGCCTCTACCCAGCTTTGTTGCCCTTCTCTGGACACCTTCAAGTGTCTCAATGTCATTCTGAAACTGAGGGGCCCAGAACTGGACACAAGACTAAAGGTGTGGCCTAACCAGTGCTGAGCACAGGGCACAATGACCTCCCTGCTCCTGCTGGCCACACTAGTGCTGTTGCATGCCAGGATGCCATTGGCCTTCTTGGCCCCCTGGGCAAACTGGTGGCTCATATTCAGCTGCTGTCCAGCAGTCCCCCCAGGTCCCTCTCTGCCTGGCTGCTCTCAGCCACTCTGTCCCCAGCCTGTAGCACTGCCTGAGGTTGTTGTGGCCAAGCACACTCTCCAGCAGGGTCTTCATCCTACCTGCTTCTGAATACTAGAAAGCTCCAGGGGGATTTTTTATAAGAGCCAAGACCATCATTTACCTGGCACAGCATCCTGAAAACTCACAGCAAGGAGGCTTGAGGTAGAAAACAAGGGAAAAGACATTCAGAAATCATCTATATGATTTTTTTCCCCCTTTTCTTCCCCCCTAATCTAAATCATCTCAAACTGCTTCCATTCAGTTGCCAATGCATAAAGCAGCTGAATTTGGCAGAACTTCTACTTGGAAGAACACAGTGTCCTGAAGCTGGTTTCCTTATGCAAAGCCTCCTTCAAGCTTTCAGCAGGCAAGGTAAACACCATTTCTGCACCAAGGACTTATATAAATAGAAAGAAAGGGGGAAGAAAAATAAAGAGAGCGTGTATTTCCTATTGGTAAATGAGTCTGAGATTAAATTAACATTAACTGCTTACACTGCAGGAGTCTAATTAGAATCACAGAACCACAGAACAGGTGGGGGTGGAAAGGGCCTTAAAGATCATCTACTCCAACCCCCTGCCATGGGCCTGGGCACCTCCTGCTACACCAGGTTGCTCAAGGCACCATCATTCATTCTTTACTCAGAAAAAGGCTGAGAACGATGCAGAGTCCAACTGCCATTTGTATGCTTTACAGCTCTGAAAGTTGGTCCTTTGATAAAATAGTATCATAGTATCAGTCAGGGTTGGAAGGCACCACAAGGATCATCTAGTTCCAACCCCCTGCCATGGGCAGGGACACCCCACACTACATCAGCCTGGCCACAGCCTCATCCAGCCTGGCCTTAAACACCTCCAGGGACGGGGCCTCAACCACCTCCCTGCACAACCCATTCCAGGGCTTCACCACTCTCCTGGGGAAGAACTTCCTCCTCACCTCCAGCCTCAATCTCCCCACCTCCAGCTTCAGTCCATTCCCCCTAGTCCTATCACTCCCTGAGAGCCTGAGAAGTCCCTCCCCAGCCTTCTTGGAGCCCCCTGCAGATCCTGGAAGGCCACAATTAGGTCAAAATACATGGATTGAACCACAGAATTGTCAGGGTCGGAAGGGAGCTCAAGGCTCAGCCAGTTTCAAGCCCCCTGCCATGGCCAGGGACACCTCACACCACAGCAGGTTGCTCACAGCCACATCCAGCCTGGCTGCAAACACCTCCAGGCAGGAGGCTGCCACCACCTCCCTGGGCAGCCTGTGCCAGGCTCTCACCACCCTCCTGGGCAACAACTTCTTCCTCACAGCCAACCTCAATCTCCCCATTTCTAGTTATTTTCCATTCTCCCCAGTCCTATCCCTCCCTGACCCCCTCAGAAGTCCCTCCCCAGCTTGCTTGGACCCCCTGCAGATCCTGCAAGGCCACAATGAGGTCTCCTCAGAGCCTTCTCCTCTCCAGATTGAATACCCCAACTCCCTCAGTCTACCTGACAGCCTGGTTTGGCTGAGCTCCCACATGCAATTCCACTTCAAGAGAGTTCCACAGTGTACTCTGAAACACAAAACTTTCTAGGCTGAGGTCACTCTGCCTGTGCAGCCTCTGCCTGGTTGAAGGCAAATGAATCTCAAGGCTAATGAATTGGAAGAAATTCATGGGAGAAAAGCAGGAGGCCCAAAATCTGACATTTTTTGTGTGTCATATGTCTTTTAAGAACTACTAAACAATGTAGTTTTAGTTATTGTTGTTGTTGTTGTTATTATTATTATTCCATACAATTTGAATATTATTATTATCATTATTACTATTACTATTCTTCCAAACAATTTGGATTATTATTATTATTATTATTATTATTATTATTATTATCATTATCATTATTATCATTATTATCATTATTATCATTATTATCATTATTATCATCATTATTATCATTATTGATATTATTATTATTAAATAATAATTATTATTATTAAGGAATGATCAAACATTTTGGGAACAATAATACTAATACTAATGCAATACTACTACTACTACTACTACTATTACTCCTAATATGTTATTGAGTCATTCTTAAATCATCATCATCATCCTTATCAATTACATAAACCCACATTGTTTACTTGTTCATAAATAATAATAACAATAATAATGCATAAGTAAATCCACATTATTCAGTTATTCAATAATACTAATACTAATGCTAAAAAATATTGTTGAGTCATTCTTAAATCATCATCATCATCATCATCATCAATTACATAAAACCACATTGTTCAATTGTTCATAAATAATAATAGTAATAATACATAAGTAAATCCACATTATTTAGTTATTCAATAATACTAATGCTAATACTAATACTAAAAAATATTGTTGAATCATTCTTAAATCATCATCATCATCAGTTCCATAAAACCACATTGATTACTTGTTCATAAACAATAATAACAATAATAATACATAAGTAAATCCATATTATTTAGTTATTCAGTAATAATAATAATAATAGTTATTATTATTATTATTAATGAACCTCTAAATAATGTGGATTTTATTATTATCATTATTAAAGAATGATTACATAATATAGATTGATTAATTTATTACTGTTATTGTTTCATTATCATCATTAAGAACGACTAAACAATGTGGAATTATTATTATTATTATTATTATTATTATTATTATTATTATTATTATTATTACTATTATTACTATTATTATTACTGATATTATTACTGATATTACTATTATTACTATTGTAATTACTCTTATTATTATGGAATGACTAAATAATGTGGATTTACTTATGTATTATTGTTGTTATTATTTATGAACAAATAAACAATGTGGTTTTATGTAATTGATGATGATGATGATGATGATTTAAGAATGACTCAACAATAAATATTATTATTATTATTATTATTATTATTATTATTATTATTATTATTATTATCATTATTATTATCATTATTATCATTACCATTACCATTATCATTATCATTATCATTATTATCATTATTATCATTATCCTCACCATCATCATTATCACAGTATCACCAAGGTTGGAAGAGACCTCAAAGGTCATGAAGTCCAACCTGTCACCACAGACCTCATGACTAGACCATGGCACCAAGTGCCACATCCAATCCCCCTGAACACCTCCAGGGATGGGGACTCCACCATCATCATTATCAATATCATTATTATCATTATTATTATTTAATCCAAACAAATATTTAGGGGCTCTGTGAGAGGAATACAGGATCTACTTCTTGTCTTCTCGAATTAAAAAGCAAGCCTCTCAGAATATGTGATACATGACCGGGATAAACCAAAGTCCTGTGCTCCAGTCTACTGATAGCAGCTGAATCCATGATGCTGACATGATTTGTCATCATCTCTTCTCTGCTATGGGTGTTGCCTACCGACACTTTGGCAGAGCCTTTGACACTGTTCCCCCCACACCTCTCGTACACAAGCTGCTGCCCATGGCTTGGCTGAGCAATGCTCTGCTGGGTAAAGCCCTGGCTGGGTGAAAGGGCCCCAGGAGTGGTGGGCAAAGGAGTCGCATCCACCTGGCAGCCAGGCACCAGTGGTGCTCCTCAGGGCTGAGTGTTGGGAACACTACTGTTTAACAGCTTCATTGATGACCTTGATGAAGACACAGAGTGGGTCAGCAGTAGGTTTGCAGATGACACCAAGTGAGGTGTCAGTGTTGATCTGAACCAGGGCAGGGAGGCTCTGCAGAGGGACTTGGAGAGGTTGGAGCCGTGGCCAGTGTTCACAGCAGGAGCTTCAACAAGGCCAAGTGCCAGGTCCTGCCCTGGGGTCACCACAACCCCAAGCAAGGCTCCAGGCTTGGGGCAGGGTGGCTGGAAAGCTGCTGGCAGAAAGGGACCTGGGGGTGCTGATGGCCAAGCAGCTGAAGAGGAGCCAGCAGTGTGCCCAGGGGGCCAAGAAAGCCAAAGGCCTCCTGGCTGGGCTCAGCAATGCTGTGTGCAGCAGCAGCAGGGAGGGGATTGTCCCCTGGCACTCAGCTCTGGGCAGGACACACCTCCAGTGCTGTGTCCAGTTCTGGGCACCTCAGTGCCAGAGAGATGTGGAGGTGCTGGAGCCAGGGCAGAGGAGGGCAAGGAAGCTGGGAAGGGCCTGGAGAAGGAATCTGCTGGAGAGAGACTGAAGGAGCTGGGGCTGGTCAGTGTGAAAGAGAGGAGGCTGAAGGGAGACCTCCTGGCTCTCTGCAGCTGCCTGCAAGGAGGTTGTGGAGAGGTTGCTGCTGGTCTCTGCTCCCAGGTCACTAGTGACAGAACAAGAGGGAATGGCCTCAAGCTGTGGCTGGGTAGGTTTAGACTGGACAGGATGAAGAACTCTTCCTAGCAAGAGGGTTCAGGGGTTGGAATGTGCTGCCCAGGGAGGTGGTGGAGTCCCCAAGGCTGGCTGTGTTTGAAGGTGGTTTGGCTGTGGTGCTTGGGGCTGTGGTTTAGGGGTGAGCCTTGCAGAGCAGGGTTCTGGGTTGGCCTTGATGACCCTGAGGCTCTTTTCCAACCTGAACATATCTGTGATTCTCAGCAGGTAATTGTCATACAAAGTTCAGCAACCTATACTCTGATTTGGCTGAGTTTGTTCTTCCTGTTTTATTTAATTTAATGTTGGTTTGGTTTCTTTTTATTTATGTTATTATTTACTTTTATTATTTCTGACCAAAGTCCTCAGACTTCTTCCTTTGACAGCCTTTTGGTTTAACTGTGCACAGAGGCACACAACTCTAATTATAGGTATCACAGACAGCTAAACATATTTCATGTTCATACCTAGGAGTCCCAAAAAGACTGACCAGGACACCAGTAGCATTGATACAAAGACAAATTTGCTTACTGGATGTTCAGTTGCTGGAGATAGAAGGAGAACCAAGCTGGTGAAGTGTCTGGAGAACAGGTGTGGTGAGGAGCAGTTGAGGGGGTGGGGGTTGTTTAGCCTGGAGAAGAGAAGGTTCAGGAGAGACCTTATTGCTTTCTACAACTCCCTGAGAGGAAGTTGGAGTGAGATAGGGGTTGGGCTCTTCTTACTAGTACCAGGTGATAGAACAAGAAGAGATGGCCTGAAACTGTGGCAGGGGAGGGTTAGGTTGGATGCTAGGAACAATTTCCTTGCTTCAAGAGCGGTCAGGCACTGGCACAGGCTGCCCAGGGAGGTGGTGGAGTCATCATCCCTGGAGGTGTTCAAGAAAGAGAGAGCAGCCCTGAGGAGAGAGACTTGGGGGTGCTGGGGAGGAGAAGCTCAACAGGAGCTCTCAGGGTGCACTTGCAGCCCGGAAAGCCAATCAGCTCCTGGGCTGCATCGGGAGAAGTGTGGCCAGCAGGGCAAGGGAGGGGATTCTCCCCCTCTGTTCAGCTCTGCTGAGACCCCACCTGCAGTACTGCCTCCAGTTCTGGAGCCCCTATTCCAAGAGGGATCTGGAGGTGCTGGGAGGTGTCCAGAGCAGGGCCAGGAGGATGAGCAGAGGGCTGGAGCACCTCTCCTGTGAGGACAGACTGAAGGAGTTGGGGCTGTTCAGTCTGGAGAAGAGAAGGCTCCCAGGTGACCTCATTGTGGCCTTCCAGGATCTGAAGGGGGCTCCAAGAAGGCTGGGGAGGGACTTCTCAGGCTCTCAGGCAGTGATAGGACTAGGGGGAATGGAATGAAGCTGGAGGTGGGAGATGTGAGGAAGAAGTTCTTCCCCATGAGAGTGGTGAAGCCCTGGAATGGGTTGTGCAGGGAGGTGGTTGAGGCCCTGTCCCTGGAGGTGTTTAAGCCCAGGCTGGATGAGGCTGTGGCCAGGCTGCTGTAGTGTGGGGTGTCCCTGCCCATGGCAGGGGGGTTGGAACTAGCTGATCCTTGTGGTCCCTTCCAACCCTGACTGATTCTATGATACTATACTATGGTACTAAACCTGTGGCCAGGGCATGTTGGAACATGGTTTGATGGCCATGATGGTTTTGGGTTGATGTCTGAGCTGAATGATCTTAGAGGTCTTTTCCAGCTGAAACAATTCTGTGATTACATGACTCTATAAGTGACAAAACCAAAACCATCTCAAACCTTTCAGCTTTGTTAACTAAACTGAGCGACACCTGAAACTCCTTCACTTTTGAAACCCTTCCTGGCATTGAGAGATGCTCCCTGAGAAATACTCAAGATCACTGAACCCCACCTTTAGAAGGAATGATCTTAGTTTTGCCTTGAGAGTCAACAACCCTTGGTTGCCCTGAAAAGCTGCTGAAAAGCTTGTGGGTTTGAGAGGTTTGCACAAGCAGATGGATTTCTTGGGGGGTGGCTTTTTTCTGAGGGTTGGTTTGGGTTTTGCTTTTACTTTTCCTCCCTTTTGTCTTTTTTCCCTTTTCCACAGCATGGTGCTTTTGGTAGCTACAGAGCAAACCACTACATGCAAAAAAATAATGAAAGGGTTGCCTGCTTGCTTTTCTCCCTTGTAAAGTTCACAGGCTCACAGGGTGTCAGAGGTTGGAAGGGACCCAAAGAGATCATCCAGTCCAACCCCCCTGCCAGAGCAGCACCACAGAACCCAGCAGAGGCCACACAGGAATACATCCAGACAGGGATGGAAAGGCTCCACAGAAGGAGACTCCACAACCTCTCTGGGCAGCCTGCTCCAGGCCTCTGGGACCCTCACAGTCAAGAAGTTCCTCCTCATGTTGAGCTGGAACCTCCTGGGCTGCAGTTTCCATCCTTTGCCCCTTGTCCTATCCCAGGGCACAGTGAGCAGAGCCTGACCCTGTCTGCTCCCCTTGACCCCCAGCCCTCAGCTCTTGATAGACATTGATCAGATCCCTCTCAGCCTTCTCCTCTCCAGACTCAACAGCCCCAGGGCTCTCAGCCTCTCCTCCCCAGGCAGTGCTGCAGTCCCTTCAGCATCCTTGCAGCCCTCCCTTGGACTCTCTGTAGCAGATCCCTGTCCCTCCTGAGCTGGGGAGCCCAGAGCTGGATGCAATCTTCCAGGTGAGGTCTGAGCAGGGCAGAGTAGAGGGGGAGGAGAACCTCCCTGGCTCTGCTGGACACACTCCTCTGAATGCCCCCCAGGACCCCATTGGCCTTCTTGCCCCCAGGGCACATTGCTGTCCCATGCAGAACTTGGTGTCCACAGCACTGCCAGGTCCCTCTCCACAGGGGAGAATCCCAGAATCCCAGCATGGTGGGGGTTGGAAGGGGCCTCTGGAGATCCCCCAGTCCAACCCCCTGCTAAAGCAGCATCACCCACTGCAATTTGCAGAGGATCCCATTGCCCAGGTGGGGTTGGAGTCTCTCCAGAGAAGGAGACTCCAGAAGGACCTGCCTGGGCAGCCTGCTCCAGGACTCTGCAACTCTCCAAGAGCCTCCTGGCTTCCAGTTTGGGCTCCTTACCTCTCGTCCTGTCACTGGGAACCACTGATACAGTACTGCCCCCATCCTCCTGGCAGCCACTCTGCCTTCTGTCTCCTCCTCATTTCCAAAGGCCATACACCACTGGAGTTACAGGCTGGGAACTCTGTCTCTCTTTTCCAAGTCAGTGAGGGTTGCCTGACTCAGCCCTTTGGAGAGCACTTCCCTAACTACCACAAAGCCTGACTGAGAGTTATAAATGCATGAAAGCAAGGACCAAATCCAAGCCCTATTGTGGCTGTCCCTTCCCTGCAGGCGTTGAGGCTACTCTCCAGCAGATCCCCTCCCAGCCTGTCCTGCTGCAGTTTATTCTTCCTCCCCAGCTGCAGGACGCTGCGCTCATCCTTGTTGAACCTCACTAGGTTCCTCTGTGCCCAGCACTCGATCGGTCCAGGTCTCACTGGACGGCCTCACAGCCTTCAGCTGCATCAGCCAAGCCTCCCAGTTTGGCGCCATTAGTTGCTGTCAAAAGTTGCCGTCATTGCTCCGTCCGCTGTCGAACCCTTGCAGGAAGGGCACGAGAAAACCAAAGGCGAAAGGAGAGAAGAGAGAGGAGTGACAAAACGCAGCGCACCTCACCCCTGGAACTCACCATCCAAACCCCCCCCCAAAGGGGAGCAGAATCCTCACAACATTTCCTGGCCCAGCCCTCGGAGAGGGTCAGGATCTCCCGTGCAAGTAGGTAGGCCGGGGGGGGGGGGGGGGGGGGGGGCGGAGGGGGGAGGAGGGGGAGAAAAACAAAAGGGGGGGAACGAGGAGGAGGGGAAATAAGTGCAGCGCCCCCAGGCTGTGAGGAACACAGAGAATGTTGTCTGCTTTAGATCACAATAGAATTTTTAATAAATAAATTTCTTTGTTTTGTTTTGTTTTGTTTTTTTTTTTGTTTTTCTTTGTAAAGACACTTTTTTTTTTTGTTCTTTTTGTTTGTTTTTTTTTTTTTTGTTTTTGTTTTCGTTTTTGTTTGGTTTTGTTTTTTTTTCTGAAACAGTAGATTCAGCCCCAGTCGTTTGTGTCATTTGTTTTATAAACTGTCTGTCGTTGTCCCCGACCCCCCCGACCCCCACCCCCACCCCTGCCCCCCCCGAACCCCCCTGCCCCCTAGCGTCATAAAGGGTTCAGATCTGAGTCTCTTGCACGTTGTCCTTCGAGTTCATTCGGATCAATAACGGTTCATGCACCGAACTGTGTATTGAATTTATTGTGTTAACTGTCGTTGTGTGGTTGAAAGGAGACTTGTAAGAGTTATAGTGGTTCAGGTGCTCATGCTCTATGGCTGGCATGGGCAAGTGACTCTCTAGGGGCGCGTCACCTGTCAGCTCGTCATCCACGTTGATGATCTCGACAGTCCGCGTCGGGCGTGATGGCTCTGCCGGTGATGCTGCTTCCTCATCTTGTAGAAGATGACCAGCATCACGGCGGCCATCAGGGTGATAGCCACAAAACAACCAATGATGATTTTGGTGGTCTTCATCACCTCGTCGATCCCCGGCATCCCGTTGCCCGCGTCCGTCACGGGGATGGTGAAGGTTTTCTCCGTCGATCTTGTGCTCTGCGGGGTGAGCGAGGTCGTCATGTTCGTGGTCTCCCAGCCGGTGACCGGCGTGGGCCCAACCTGCTCGGTGGTCTGCGCCTCGTCCTGAGAAGGTTCCACAGTCTCTACTGTGACGGTCGAGAAGTAGGTGTAGCCGGGGTTCTCCAGGGCGGTCACGTTCAGCGTGGCGGAGGCCGTGGTGTTCCCCACGGAGTTACTCACCATGCACGTGTACAGCCCCGTGTCCTGCACCGTCACCTTGGTGAAGTTCAAGGTGCCGTCGCTCAGCACCGCGATCCGCACTCGGTACGCCCCGTGGGTCATGACGGATCCGTTGGGGGTGATCCAGGACACGGAGGTCAGGGAGGTGGACGCCCGGCACTTCATCTCCGCGGCCATGCCCTCCGTGACGTTGAGGTCCGCCGGCGGCTCCACGATGACCGGGCGTAGCACGTGAAGTAATTCAGGTCCAGCTCCCCGATGTACCTTCCTTTCAAACTGGGAGGCGTGTGGCAGCGGGCGCAGCAGGCCGTGTTGGAGGGCGCCTTGTCCTTGATCCACCAGCTGAGCCAGAGGATGTCGCAGTTGCAGTTCCAAGGGTTGTGGTGCAGGTGGATCCTCTCCAGGCGGAGCGGCGTGAACAGGTCGTGAGGCAGCAGCGTGAGGTTGTTGTGTGCCAGGTTGATCTCCACCAGCGACTGAAGGTTGTCGAAAGCGTTCCTCTCTATCACTTGGATCTGGGACTGTATCATCCACAGCTTCTGCAGATGCATCAGCCCTTGGAAGGACCCCGGCCGGATGGCCGTCAGGTGGTTCCCGGAAAGGTCTAACTCGTCCAGTTTCACCAGCGGGGTGAGGTTAGGGATTTCCCGGAGGTTGCACATGGCAAGGTTCAAATACCTCAAGTTGGACAGACCTTCAAAGGCACCTTCTGAGATGTATGAAAGCCTTTTCAGCTCCCCCAGGTCCAGCCTCCGGAGAGAAGGGATCCTGTTAAAAGCGTAAGAAGGGATGCTCTCAATGGGGTTGTTCCTCAACCACAGCTCCTTCAGTTTTGACAGGTATACAAAAGCCCCATTCGGGATAGTGGTCAGGCGGTTGTCGAAGAGTTCCAAAGTGTTGAGGTTAGCCAGACCATTGAAAGCCCCGATTTCAATCGTTCTGATGTGATTCCTGCTGAGCTGCAGGATCTCCAGGTGCCTCAGGTGCTTGAAGCTGTTCACTTTGATGATCTGGATCTGGTTCTCATGGAGATTGAGCAACCTGGTGTTGGTGGAGATGCCGTCTGGCACGTCCCTCAGGTTCTTCCGGACGCAAATCACCTTGCTGAACTGGTTGCTGCAGGAGCAGACGGAAGGGCAAGTCTGCGCCCTCACTAGACCGGCCACCACGAGAAGCTGAAGAGCCAACAGCACCACAAGCAGGGGGTCAAATAGGGCCCTGTTAAACCTAGGACCTATCATTATCTGCTGTGGATGTAAGGTCATCTTGTTCAACATTCATAATTTATTTGGTGTTGGTCCTTCTGGAGTTTGAATAGCCTGGAAGAAAGGGAAGAGAGAAGGCAGAAGGAGAGCATTAAATGAAGCTCAAGTACTTAGGTGTGCTAAGTCAAAACAAAGGCTGCTTCAGTCCTTTCAGTTGACTCTACACATTTCACGCTATAGAAAGAAGGGAGAAGGACAACATTAAATTAAGCTCAAATAGGGAGGTTGTAGCCAGGAGGGGGTTGGTCTCTTCACAGTATCACAGTATCACCAAGGTTGGAAGAGACCTTGAAGATCATCGAGTCCAACCTGTCACCACAGACCTCATGACTAGACCATGGCACCAAGTGCCACGTCCAATCCCCTCTTGAACACCTCCAGGGATGGTGACTCCACCACCTCCCTGGGCAGCACATCCCAATGGTGAACAAGTCTCTCAATGAAGAACTTTCTCCTCACCTCCAGCCTAAACCTCCCCTGGCACAGCTTGAGACTGTGTCCTCTTGTTCTAGTGCTGGTTGCTAGAGAGAAGAGACCAACCCCCATCTGGCTACAATCACCTTTCAGGGAGTTGTAGAGAGCAATGAGGTCTCCCTGAGCCTCTTCTTCTCCAGGCTGAGCAATCCCAGTTCCCTCAGCCTCTCCTCACAGGGCTGTGCTCAAGGCCTCTCCCCAGCCTTGTTGCCCTTCTCTGGACACATTCAAGTCTCTCAATGTCCTTCTTAACCTGAGGGGCCCAGAACTGGACACAGGACTCAAGGTGTGGCCTAACCAGTGCAGAGTACAGAGGCACAATGACTTCCCTGCTCCTGCTGGTCACACTATTCCTGATGCAGTCCAGGATGCCATTGGCCTTCTTGGCCCCCTGGGCACACTGCTGGCTCATGTTTAGGCATCTGTCAATCAGCACCCCCAGGTCCCTCTCTGTTTGGCAGCTCTCCAGCCACTCTGACCCCAGAACACTCTGACCCCAGATCCCAGGCAACCAGCACCAGAACAAGAGGAGACAGTCTTTAAGCTGCACCAGGGGAAGTTTAGGCTGGAGGTGAGGAGAAAGTTCTTCCCAGCAAGAGTAATTGGCCCTTGGAATGTGCTGCCCAGGAAGGTGGTGGAGTCACCACCCCTGGAGGTGTTCAACAAAGGATTAGACGTGACACCTGGTGCCATGGTTTATTTGTCATGAGGTCGTGGGTGACAGGTTGGATTTGATGATCTTTGAGGTCTTTTCCAACCTTACTGATTCTATGATTCTAAGAGTGCTCAAGTCTAAACGAAGGCTTCTTCCGTCCTTTCCGTCGACTCTACCCATTTCAGACTATAGAAACTGTACTATTTTCTTGCCTGTACAGTTATGCATGGCAGCTGTAATTGGCCATGAGACAGGAGAAAGACAGATGTTTCACTGCTCCTGCTCATCCCCACGTGTCACACGGGTTGCTGGATGGCAGATAACGAGTTCAACCGCGGCAGATACCTGCAAAAAGATGTTCTGACTCAGCAGGGTGAGCGGAGAGAAGTGACAAGGGCCTCAAAAGGAAGGAAATTGTCAAGAGAGGAATCATTAGAATATTCAGGTTGTTAAGCCTCTTGACACATTATGAGACAAGAGAACAGATTCGATGAAGAGCAAGAGGAGACTCCTGTTCTGCATGGGTGAACAACATCTTTGTCTGTACCAACGTGATTCCTGCCCTGAAAACTGAATCACGGAATCTAAGTCACAGAACACATCGGTTGGAACCACAGAATCACAGAGTGTGAGGGGCTGGAAGGGACCTCCAAAGCTCATCCAGTCCAACCCCCCTGCCACAGCAGGAGCACCCAGAGCAGCTCACACAGCAACACATCCAGGCAGGCCTTGAATAGCTCCACAGAGGGAGACTCCACAACCCCCTGGGCAGCCTGCTCCAGGCTTCTGCCACCCTCACAGGGGAAAAATCCTTCCTCCTCTTGCCATGGCAGTTCCTCTGCCTCAGCTTCCACCACTGCCCCTTGTGCTGGCATTGGGCATCCCCCAGCAGAGCCTGGCTCCAGCCTCTGGGCACTGCCCCTGCACGGCTTTAGCCACAGCAAGGAGCTCACCCTCAGGCTCCTCCTCTGCAAGCTCCAGAGCCCTCAGCTGCCTCAGGCTCTCCTCCTAAGGAAGATGTTCCACTGCCTGCAGCATCTTTGTGGCTCTGTGCTGGACTCATTCAAGCAGCTCACTGTCTTTCTTGATCTGAGGGGCCCAGAACTGGACACACTATTCCAGATGCAGCCTCACCAGCAGAGGTGGAGGAGAACCATCTTAGTGAAAAGGAAGAGGCTCTCAGCCTCTCTCCCCAGGCAGTGTTTCAGTCCCTTCAGCATCCTTGCAGCCCTCCCTTGGACTCTCTCCCGCAGATCCCTGTCCCTCCTGAGCTGGGGAGCCCAGAGCTGGATGCAATATTCCTTATGTGGCCTCACCAGGGCAGCATAGAGGGGGAGGAGAACCTCTCTCGATTTACTGGTCACGCCCCTTCTAATCCTCCCCAGAATAGCCATGTGGGGGTTGGTCTTTTCTACCAAGCAACCAGAGGCAGAACAAGAGGACACAGTCTCAAGCTGTGCCAGGGGAGGTTTGGGCTGGATGTTAGGAAGAAATTCTTCCCAGCAAGAGAGATTTGCCGTTGGGATGTGCTGCCCAGGGAGGTGGTGGAGTCACCATCCCTGGATGAGGCACTTGGTGCCATGGGTTAGTTGATTAGATGGTGTTGGGTGATAGGTTGGACATGATGATCTCAAAGGTCTTTTCCAACCTGGTTAATTCTATTCTATTCTATTCTATTCTATTCTATTCTATTCTATTCTATTCTATTCTATTCTATTCTATTCTATTCTATTCTATTCTATTCTATTCTATTCTATTCTGCTCTGTTCCGTTCCATTCCATTCCATTCCCATTCCATTCCATTCCATTCCATTCCATTCCATTCCATTCCATTCCATTGCTGGTTCATGGTCATCCTTCCATCCACCAGGACCCCCAGGTCCTTTCCCCTTTGCTGCTCTCTGGCAAGTCAGTCCCCAACCTGTACTGGTGCATGGAGTTGTTCCTCCACAGGTGCAAGACTCTCCCCTTGCTCTTGCTGAGCTTCATGAAATTTCTCCCTGCCCAGGAAGAGAACTGCAAGCTCTTCCAGTCCAACCTTCAACCCACCATGTCCCTAAGCACCAGCTCCTCAGGCTGCTTGAACACCTCCAGGGATGGTGACTCCAGCGCTGCCCTGGGCAGACCATTCCAACAGCTGGGAACCCAGCTATGGGTTCCTATGTTTGAGAATCCTCTCTCTGAGGGAGTATTTCCTAGTCATGCAAATGTCAGGTTTTCAAGAGGGGAATCTCACCTATTTCAAGGAAAAATGAGCAAACAAACCCCAATAAACCACAACATCCTGAGCATCAACTCTTCCCTCCTGTTAAACAGCATCATCCAATTTCATATTTCCTCCTCAACTCCTTTTTTTGTTTGGCACCAAGCAACACAGAAACACTCACTAGGAAATGGGTGCTGAACACAGAAATCAATGCAAATGCTGTGGGGGGAAAAATGCCTACATAAATATCCATGCAGCTTCAGGGCTGTACCAGGGGACATTCAGGTTGGATTCTAAGAAATGCTTGCCCTGTGAGAAGAGGCTGAGAGCCCTGGGGCTGTTGAGTCTGGAGAGGAGAAGGCTGAGAGGGATCTGATCAATGTCTATCAAGAGCTGAGGGATGGGGTTCAGGAAGGAAGGGACAGGCTCTGCTCAGCTGCACCCTGGGATAGGCCAAGGGGCAATGGATGGCAACTGCAGCACAGGAGGTTCCACCTCAGCATGAGGAAGAACTTCCTGACTGTGAGGCTCCCAGAGGCCTGGAGCAGGCTGCCCAGAGAGGTTGTGGAGTCTCCTTCTGTGGAGCCTTTCCATCCCTGTCTGGATGTTTTCCCGTGTGGCCTGTGCTGGATTCTGTGGTGCTGCTCTGGCAGGGGGCTTGGACTGGAAGATCTCCAGAGGTCCCTTCCAATCCCAAACATCCTGTGCAATGTACTCCTTCACAGAGAGGGTTCCCAGCTGTTGGAATGGTCTGCCCAGGGCAGCGCTGGAGTCCCCATCCCTGGGGGTGTTCAAGCAGCTGTGGAGTTGCAGCTTTGGGACAGGGTTTGGTGCTGACCCTGCAGTGCTGGGTGGAGGGTTGGACTGCATGAGCTTGGAGGTCTCTTCCAACCAGATATATTCTGTGGTTCTGTGATTCATTGGCACCTCTAGAACACCCCCAAAACACTACATCACTTCTTGTGACGGGTGGGGGAAAGAAGACCTTTGCACTCCAAATGATGCTGATGATTTTCAGCATTCCAGTGTTGATTCATCTGGAGTCGTTTTATAAGACCTCCCCACACCCCCTAACCCCACAACCCTCAGCTGACTTTCAGCCTGCTGCTGAGTGCAAGGTCCCTCTGTTGTAGAGGGGAATGAAGGTTCCTCTGAAGCAGGCAAAGTCTTGTAAATGGCAAGCTCCAACTGTAACCTGCAGCACCCAGATGCATAATGAATGTCTTTGGGAAAACAAAAGAATATGAGGCAAGAGTGTGCCTCATATTATAAGAGGCCTCATGCTCATAAGAGTGTTTAAAAGGGAAAATGAAAAAAAAAGGGGGAATAAGGGGAAAAAAGGACAAAAAGGGACAAAAAGGATAAAAAGGGAAAAAAAGGAAAGAAAAGGAAAAAAAGGAAAGAAAAGGAAAAAGTGAAAGAAAAGGAAAAAATGAAAGAAAAGGGGAAAAAAAAGAAAAAAGGGAAAATGAAAAGAAAAAAGGAAAAAAGGTGAAAGAAAAGGAAATAAAGAAAAAAATAGAAAAAAGGGGAAGGAAGAAAATGGAAAAAGAAAAAAGGGGAAAAAGGAAAAAATGGGGAAAAGGAAAAAAGGGAAAAAAGGGAAAAAGAATAAAGGGCAATAAAGAAAAGGAAAAGAAGAAAAAAAGGGGAAAAAAGGGGGGAAGAGATATATAAAAAAATTAAGATATAAATAACAAGAGAAAGTACAAACTAAAATACAAATAAAATGGATCCAATTAAAAAAGTCAAACAATGAAAAATAATTCAATAAATGAAACGAATAAAATAAAAGCAAAACAAAATAAAAAGAAAGTAAGTAAAATAAAAATCAAATAGCACAGACATAGAATAGAACAGAACAGACTAGACTAGACTAGACTAGACTAGACTAGACTAGACTAGACTAGAATAGAATAGAATAGAATAGAATAGAATAGAATAGAATAGACCAGGTTGGAAGAGACTTTCATGATCATCGAGTCCAACCTATCATCCAACACCACCTAATCAACTAACCCATGGCACCAAGCACCCCATCAAGTCTCCTCCTGAACACCTCCAGTGATGGTGACTCCACCACCTCCCTGGGCAGCCCATTCCAATGGGCAATCACTCTCTCTGTGTAGAACTTCTTCCTCACCTCCAGCCTAAACCTGCCCTGGCACAGCCTGAGACTGTGTCCTCTTGTTCTGGTGCTGGCTGCCTGGGAGAAGAGATCAACCCCCACCTGGCTACAACCTCCCTTCAGGGAGTTGTAGAGAGCAATAAGGTCACCCCTGAGCTTCCTCTCCTCCAGGCTAAGCAACCCCAGCTCCCTCAGCCTCTCCTCACAGGGCTGTGCTCCAGACCCCTCCCCAGCTTTGTTGCCCTTCTCTGGACACCTTCCAGCAAGTCAACCTCCTTCCTAAACTGAGGAGCCCAGAACTGGACACAGGACTCAAGTTGTGGCCTAACCAGTGCAGTGGACAGGGGCACCTCCCTGGCTCTGCTGGACACACTCCTCTGAATGCAGCCCAGGATCCCATTGGCCTTCTTGCCCCCCAGGGCACATTGCTGTCCCATGCAGAGCTTGCTGCCCACCAGCACTCCCAGGTCCTTCTCCTTGGGGCTGCTCTCCAGCAGATCCCCTCCCAATCTGTGCTGCTGCAGTTTATTCCCAGGCACAAATCCAGGCTGGGCAGGGACTGGCTGGAGAGCAGCCCAGAGGAGAGAGACTTGGGGGTGCTGGGGGAGGAGAAGCTCAACAGGAGCTCTCAGGGTGCACTTGCAGCCCGGAAAGCCAATCAGCTCCTGGGCTGCAGCAGGAGAAGTGTGGCCAGCAGGGCAAGGGAGGGGATTCTGCCCCTCTACTCAGCTCTGCTGAGACCCCACCTGGAGTACTGCCTCCAGTTCTGGAGCCCCTATTACAGGAGGGATCTGGAGGTGCTGGAAGGTGTCCAGAGCAGGGCCACGAGGAGGAGCAGAGGGCTGGAGCACCTCTGCTGTGAGGACAGACTGAAGGAGTTGGGGCTGTTCAGTCTGGAGAAGAGAAGGCTCCCAGGTGACCTCATTGTGGCCTTCCAGGATCTGAAGGGGGCTACAGGAAGGCTGGGGAGGGACTGCTCAGGCTCTCAGGTAGTGATAGGACTAGGGGGAACGGAATGAAACTGGAAATAGGGAGATTGAGGCTAGATGTGAGGAAGAAGTTCTTCCCCATGAGAGTGGTGAAGCCCTGGAATGGGTTGTGCAGGGAGGTGGTTGAGGCCCCGTCCTTGGAGGTGTTTAAGCCCAGGCTGGACGAGGCTGTGGCCAGGCTGATCTAGTGTGGGGTGTCCCTGCCCATGGCAGGGGTTGGAACTAGCTGATCCTTGTGGTCCCTTCCAACCCTGACTGATTCTATGATTCTATGATTCTTCTTTCCCAGATATAAAGCCACACATGGAACACAGACCAGCATCAGCTTCTTCAGTCTTTGTTGACAACTCTTTGTCTTCTGTTTGAGTTTCTCTTCTTTTTCCTTTCTCCCTCCCCTTCATTTTCCCTAGTCCCAAGATATCAACTCCATGGTCAATCCAATACCACCAGTGCCCTCTGCTGTAGAGTTCTAAAACGTAGTTGATGCTAAGTTTCACTTACTGCACAGTGCAGCTCCTCAGGCAGCCTAGGATTAACAATTGGGGTTCCTAACAGGACCTTCAGCAAGGTTGTGGAACACTGGAACAGGCTGCCCCAAGAAGTGTTGGAGTTTTCTTCTCTGGAGGCATTCAAAACCCATTGCCATCCTATGCAACCTGCTCTAGGTGAACCTCCTTTAACAGGATCATGGGCAAGCTGCTGTGGGTACTTTAGCTGGGGAGTTAGACTAGATGACCTCCAGAGTTCCCTTCCAACTCCTTTCCACCTGCTAAAGGAAGTTCACCCAAAGAAGGCTGCATGGAACCTCGTTGTCCAGGTGGGTTTGGAGTCTCTTCAGAGGTGGAAACTCCACAACCTTTCTAGGCAGCTCCAGCTCTCTTCATGGCATCTCAGTATGGTGGGGATTGGAAGGAACCTCTGGGCATCAGTTAATCCAATCCACCCTGATAAAGTAGAGGCCCCCACAGCAACATGTCATGTCCAGGCAGGTTTTGAAGGTCTCCAGAGAAGAAGACTCCACAACCTTTCTAGGCAGCTCCACCTCTGTTCATGACTTCTCAGCGTGGATGGGATTGGAAGGAACCTCTGGGCATCAATTAATCCAACCTGCCCAGGCAGAGCAGAGCCACCCACAGCAGGTGACAGAGCAACATGTCCAGGCAAGTTTTGAAGGTGTCCAGAGAAGAAGACTCCACAACCTTTCTAGGCAGCCTGCTCCAGGGCTCCAGCACCCTCACAGCAAAGAAATTTGTCCTCACATTCAGATGCAGAATAGAATAGAACAGAACGAACCAGCTTGGAAGAGACCTTCAAGATCATCGAGTCCAACCTATCACCCAGCACCACCTGATCAACTAAACCATGGCACCAAGTGCCACATCCAGGCTCTTCCTAAACACCTCCAGGGATGTGTCCAGTTCTGGTGCCCCCAGCGAAAGAACATGGACCTGTTGGGGAGAGTCTAGAGGAGGTCATGAAGATGATGAGAGGGACTGGAGCACCAGCTGCAAGAGTTGGAGCTGTTCAGCCCGGAGAATAGAAGGCTCCAGGGAGATTTTAGAGCAGCCTTCCAGCTCCTGAAGGGGCTACAGAAGGGGCCACATGAAAGCTGGGGAGGGACTTTTGACAAGGGCTTGGAGTGATAGGACGAGGGGCAATGACTTTGAGCTGGGAGAGGGGAGATCAAGGCTGGAGATTAAGAAGAAATTCTTTGCAGCGAGGGTGGGGAGACACTGGAGCAGGTTGCCCAGGGAGATGGTGGATGCCCCCTCCCTGGAGGTGTTCAAGGCAGGGGCCTTGAGCAACCTGGGCTAGTGAAGAGGGGTCTCTGTCTATGGTGGGGAGGGGTTGGCACTGGATGGTCTCTAAGGTCCCTCCCCAGCCAAACCATTCTGTGATTCTTTGATCCTGTGATTCCCAGAGGTCAGCTTCATGAGGTATGGCAGGTGGCAAGGCTATTTTTCTGAGCTCCAGTGACCCTTTCCTGGATGGCTGTTCCTTTAGTTGCTGTTGGCAACTCGTACTGAGCTTGCTGTCTGCTCTCTGGGCCCGTGAATAAGTGTCTCAGCAGCAGAGCAGAGCAGGGCAAAGGCCGTGGCTTTATCTCCCTATCTGGTTGATGAGCTAAGGCTCTCCAGTTGGAGCTGCACATCTGTCACCCACCAAGACTCAACAGCGACGCGATGCTCTGTGTCACCGCCTGGGAAACACAGGCAGGACTGATCAGATAGCAGGTGATTAAGCTGAGGCAGGGAAATTAAATCATCATGAGTACATCTCCTCTGCAGCACAGCTAAATCATCACAACTCCCCCTCAGCCGTGTGCCAGAGCTGTTCGGGCTGAGGAGCACTCGGAGCAGCTCTCCCAACCTCCTGGCGGCTCGATGGACAGAATAGAATAGAGCAGGTTGCATGAGGCCTTCCAGATCATCACGTCCAGACTATCATCCAACACCACCTAATCAACTAACCCATGGCACCAAGCACCCCATCAAGTCTCCTCCTGAACACCTCCAGGGATGGTGACTCCACCACCTCCCTGGGCAGCCCATTCCAATGGGCAATCACTCTCTCTGTGTAGAACTTCCTCCTAACATCCAGCCAAAGCCTCCCCTGGCGCAGCCTGAGACTGTGTCCTCTTGTTCTGGTGCTGGCTGCCTGGGAGAAGAGACCAACCCCCACCTGGCTACAACCTCCCTTCAGGTAGTTGTAGAGAGCAAGAAGGTCTCCCTGAGCCTCCTCTTCTCCAGGCTAAGCAACCCCAGCTCCCTCAGCCTCTCCTCACAGGGCTGTGTTCCAAACCCCTCACCAACTTTGTTGCCCTTCTCTGGACACCTTCCACCAAGTCAACCTCCTTCCTAACCTGAGGGGCCCAGAACTGGACACAGGACTCAAGATGTGGCCTAACCAGTGCAGTGGACAGGGGCAGAATGACCTCCCTGCTCCTGCTGGCCACACTCTTCCTGATGCAGGCCAGGATGCCATTGGCCCTCCTGGCTGCCTGGGCACACTGCAGGCTCATGTTCAGCCTACCATCCACCAGCACCCCCAGGTCCCTCTCTGTTTGGCTGCTCTCAGCCACTCTGACCCCAGCCTGTAGCAATGCATGTGGCTGCTTTCAGCAAACCCTGTGTGGTGGTTTGAGGCTTAACTGGGAGTTAAGAGCTCAGATGGGGGCAAGGCTGAGAATGTCTCCCCCACTCCCCCTCCTCCCTCCCAACAGAGAGGGAAAAAAAGAGGAAGGAGCAAATCCACCAAACATTAATTTGGAGTCGGCTTGGAAGTAGAGAGGCAAAGAGTTGTCTTTGAACAATATATATATAACACAATAACAGGTGAGGTTCACAAGGCAAGGAACAAGGCTGGATGGGAGGGGGACAAAAAAGAAGAACACAAAACCAGTCTCTCTCTGAAGAGGCATGGAGGCAGCAGGGGGAAGGATCAGGACTGACCACGTGGCAGAGGAGCAGGAGGGCAGCTGCAGTAGCTCTCATCCAGCAGAGGCAGGAGCCAAAATGAGAGCTAATAGCTGCAGTGTCCTGCTTTTTATACCCTAGCTGGGCAGGGAGAGGGGAGTGGAATAGATTCAGCTTCCCAGGGGAAAACACCCTGCAGGGAGGGCAAAGTACCCACAAGCCCTCCCCCATGCTTTGCTTTTTTGTTTTCAGGAAGGGGGTTAACCCACCACAGCCTGGCAGATTCAGGCTGATGCCCAGGGTGCTTGCCACAGATCTGGAGTGCAAAGGGGTGGGAAGGTAAATAAATGGCAACAGGAAATTAATGATGACATCTAAATAATCCCATTGGTGTGTTGCCTAACATAAAGCCAGTTGTATAGGGGCTGTTTAGCCTGAGGCTCAGGGGGAGACCTCATTGCTCTCTACAATAACCTGGAGGGAGGTTGTAGCCAGGTGGGGGTTGGTCTCTTCTCCCAGGCAGCCAGCACCAGAACAAGAGGACACAGTCTCAAGTTTAGGCTGGAGGTGAGGAGGAAGTTCTTCCCAGAAAGAGTAATTGGCCATTGGGATGTGCTGCCCAGGGAGGTGGTGGAGTCACTGTCCCTGAAGGTGTTCAGCATAGGCTTGGATGTGGCACTTGGAGCCAGGGTTTAGTTGTCAGTAGGTGTTAGGTGTTAGGCAATAGGTTGGACATGATGATGGATCTTGATGATGGAGTGTGTCCAGAGAAGGGCAACAAAGTTGGTGAGGGGTTTGGAACACAGCCCTGTGAGGAGAGGCTGAGGGAGCTGGGGTTGCTTAGCCTGGAGAAGAGGAGGCTCAGGGGAGACCTCATTGCTCTCTACAACTACCTGAAAGGAGGTTGTAGCCAGGTGGGGGTTGGTCTCTTCTCCCAGGCATCCAGCACCAGAACAAGAGGACACAGTCTCAAGCTGCACCAGGGGAGGTTTAGGCTGGAGGTGAGGAGGAAGTTCTCTACAGAGAGAGTGATTGCCCATTGGAATGGGCTGCCCAGGGAGGTGGTGGAGTCACCATCCCTGGAGGTGTTCAGGAGGAGACTTGATGGGGTGCTTGGTGCCATGGGTTAGTTGATTAGGTGGTGTTGGATGATAGGTTGGACGTGATGATCTTGAAGGTCTCTTCCAACCTGGTCTATTCCATTCCATTCCATTCCATTCCATTCCATTCTATTCTCTATTCTATTCTATTCTATTCTATTCTATTCTATTCTATTCTATTCTATTCTATTCTATTCTATTCTATTCTATTCTATTCTATTCTATTCTATTCTACTCTATCCTATTCTGTTCCATCTCTGAGGTCTTTTCCAACCTGGCTGATACTGTGAGTCTATGATTCTGAAGTATCTCTTTCTCTTCCTTGGCTCTAGCCCCAGCAGACACCAGCTGGTGGCTTCTGCTGGCTTGCTGACCTCGCCTGCATTGCTTTGTTGTGGCTAAGTAACCAACAACCTACTCTCTGTTTTTCTCCTCCCTTTCCCTGGTCTACCAGGGGGTGGAGAGGGGAGAAAGCTATTGATAGCCTCCTGGTTTTCTCCAGGGGGTCTTTGTGTTGTTGCTAAACTGTAAACAGGTGTAAATGTTGTATATTTTGTACAGACTTGTTGCATTTCATATTTCCAGATTGTAGTTAGCTTGTAAATAGAGCTTCACTTGCTTCCAAAACCTTCTGATCGAGCCTGGCAGCTGATTTTGGGGGTAACTTTTTCTCCAAATTAATGTTGGGAGGTATTTCATGGAATCATGGAATGGTCCAGGCTGGAAGGCACCTCCAGAGGTCACCCGGTCTAACCACCTCTGCACTCAGCAGGGACATCCCCAACCAGATCAGGTTGCCCAGAGCCCTGTCCAACCTCACCTTCAATACCTCCAGGGAAGGAGCCTCAACCACCTCCCTGGGCAACCTGTGCCAGTGTTCCACCACCCTCATGCTGCAGAACTTGTTCCTCACATCCAGTCTCAAGCTGCTCTGCTCTAGTCTGAAGCCACTGTCCCTGCTCCTGTCCCTGCAGGCCTTTGCAAACAGTCTCTCTGCAGCCTTCTTGCAGCCCCCTTCAGGTCCCTGCAGGCTGCTCTTAGGTCTGCCTGGAGCCTTCTCTTCTCCAGGCTGAACACCCCCAGCTCCCTCAGCCTCTCCTCACAGCAGAGCTGCTCCAAGCCCCTCAGCACTCTCATGGCCTTGCCCTGGACCCTCTCCATCAGGTCCAGGTCTTTCCTATATTCCTTGACCCACCACACAAATCACCTCTGCTTCCCTTGCTGGAGCACAGTTTTGTCTGCTGTACATCATACTCTTTGAAAGAGGAGTTTTAGAGAGGGAAAAAAACCCCAAACCAACCAAACCCAAAGCCTTTGCAATGATATCTGTGCCTTTTAAGCAAACAAAACCCTCTGCAGCATGCAAATGATGAAGTGGCTGATTTCCAGCCCCAGGAAGAGGAGTTAGGAGCATCACCCAGCTCACACTGCTGGGAGGTCTCTTTGGGTAGCATCAGCCCTGAAGACCTGAAAACAGTTTCTGCCTGGAGTAGAACATGGAGCACAGCAGTGAAAATAGGGCTACAGACCAGGATGACCTTAAGCAGAAGTGATGACACGTTCCAGCCTCATTTCAGGAACCCTGAATGCTCTCAGGGTCTGAGACTGACCCCCTGTTGGCAGCAAGGCCAGCAGAGAAAGCCAAGGGAATTTGGCTGGGTCACGGCAATCCCAGGCACTGCTAGAGGCTGGGCAGGGACTGGCTGGAGAGCAGCCCAGGAGAAAAGGCCTTGGGGGTGCTGGGGGAGGAGAAGCTGAAGAGGAGGCAGCAGGGAGCACTTGCAGCCCAGAGAGCCAAGCAGAGCCTGGGCTGCAGCAAGAGAAGTGTGGCCAGCAGGGCCAGGGAGGGGATTCTGCCCCTCTGCTCCACTCTGCTGAGACCACAGCTGCAGCTCTGGGTCCAGTGCTGGAGCCTCTGTGCCAGGAAGGATCTGGAGGGGCTGGAAGGTGTCCAGAGAAGGGCCCCGAGGAGGAGCAGAGGGCTGGAGCTGCTCTGCTGTGAGGACAGACTGAGGGAGTTGGGGTTGTGCAGTCTGGAGAGGAGAAGGCTCTGAGGAGGATGATGTTAGGCTGGATGTTAGGAAGAAGTTCTACATGGAGAGAGTGATTGGCCATTGGAATCGGCTACCCGTGGAGGTGGTGGAGTCACCTTCACTGGAGGTGTTCAGGAGAAGACTTGATGGGGTGCTTGGCTGTATGGTCTAGTTGTTGGGTGGGTTGGATTGGTTGATGGGTTGGACGCGATGATCTTGAAGGTCTCTTCCAACCTGGTGTATTGTATTGTATTGTATTGTATTGTATTGTATTGTATTGTATTGTATTGTATTGTATTGTATTGAGGCCTCATTGTGGCCTTGCAGGATCTGCAGGGGGCTCCAAGCAAGCTGGGGAGGGACTTTTGAGAGTGTCAGGAAGGGATAGGACTGGGGGGATGGAACAAAACTAGAAGTGGGGAGATTGAGATTGGCTGTTGGGAAGAAGTTGTTGCCCATGAGGGTGGTGAGAGCCTGGCACAGGCTGCCCAGGGAGGTGGTGGCAGCCTCCTGCCTGGAGGTGTTTGCAGCCAGGCTGGATGTGGCTGTGAGCACCTGCTGTGGTGTGAGGTGTCCCTGGCCATGGCAGGGGGTTGGAACTGGCTGAGCCTTGAGGTCCCTTCCAACCAAAACTGTTCTATGACTCTATGAGCTCCAGTGTGGAGATCAGGAGAGGAGCACAGGCTGTTTCAGCTCCACAGAACACTGGGGCACACAAAGGTAAACCTGCATCCCAGAACAGAGACTGAACTGTGGGCAGGGAGCTCCACTGGGGTCAGGAATCTGCCACCAACATCTGCTCTGCAAATGCTCCTGCAGCCTCAGATCTGTGTCCCCATATGGCTGGGAAAGCTTGGGCTGATGGAACCACATTGCTAGAGATTCATTTACCATACTCTCCCGCTCACCTCCCTGCCTTTTATGTCCTGAAATACCTTTCCACCTGGCTGAACCCCTGAGGACTAGAGCTTTCAGTTCAGAGGAAGCAGAGACACTTTGCATGCTGTTCCCTGCTAATATCCAGCAAACCCATGCTCTTTGTATCAGCAACAACCAGGGAAGTGTTGCTCGCCACTCCTGGGGTCAGCACAACCCCATCAATGCTCCAGGCTTGGGGCAGAGTTGCTGGAAACAGCCCAGCACAGAAGGCCCTAGGGCTTGTTGGCTGACAGCCGGCTGGAGATGAGTCAGTGTGTGCCCAGGTGGCCAAGAAACCCAGCAGCATCCTGGTCTGGATCAGCAAGGGTGTGATGAGCAGACCCAGGGAAGTGATTATCCCCCTGGTGAGGGTGAGGCCACACCTTGAGTTCTGGGTTCAGTTTTGGGCTCCTCACTGTGAGAAGGATATTGAGGTGCTGGAGCAGGTCCACAAAAGGACAATGGAGATCATAAAATCAACCAGCTTGGAAATGACCTCAAAGACCATCAAGTCCAACCTAGTACCTAACACCTACTGACAACTAAACCATGCCTCCAAGTGCCACATCCAATCCTTTTTTGAACACCTCTAGGGACAGGGACTCCACCACCTCCCTGGGCAGCACATCCTAAGGGCCAATTCCTCCTTCTGGGAAGAACTTTCCCCTCACCTCCAGCCTAAACTTGAGACTGTGTCCTCTTGTTCTGGTGCTGAAGATGTTGAAGGGCCTGGAAAACAGGACTGGGGAGGAGCAGATGAGGGAACTGGGGGTGTTTAGCCTGGAGAAGAGGGAGCTGAGGGTAGACCTTTTGGATCTCTACAACTCCCTGAAGGGGAGGTGGAAGTTGGTCTCTTCTCCCTAGTTACAAGATGAAATGGCTTCAGGTTGCACCAGGGGAGGTTTAGATTGGACAGAAGAAACATTTTTTTTTTGCCAAAAGGGTTATCAAGCCCTGGGACAGGCTGCCCAGGGCAGGGGTGGAATCCCCAGCCCTGAAGGGACCGAGAAGCTGTCTCAATGTGATGCTGGGGGATGTGGCTTAGGGAAGACCCAGCAGTGCTGGGTAGAGGGTTGGACTGGAGGATCTTAAAAGTGTTTTCCAACCAAAATAATACAATAATACAATAATAAACCAGGTTGGAGGAGACCTTCAAGATCATCATGTCCAACCTATCAACCAATCCAACCCACCCAAACAACTAGATCATGGCACCAAGCCAAGTCTCCTCCTGAACACCTCCAGGGATGGTGACTCCACCACCTCCCTGGGCAGCCCATTCCAATGGGCAATCACTCTCTCTGTGTAGAACTTCTTCCTAACCTCCAGCCTAAACCTCCCCTGGCGCAGCCTGAGACTGTGTCCTCTTGTTCTGGTGCTGGCTGTCTGGGAGAAGAGACCAACCTCTGCCTGGCTACAACCTCCCTTCAGGGAGAGAGCAATAAGGTCACTCCTGAGCCTCCTCTTCTCCAGGCTGAGCAACCCCAGCTCCCTCAGCCTCTCCTCACAGGGCTGTGCTCCAGACCCCTCCCCAGCTTTGTTGCCCTTCTCTGGATGCCTTCCAGCAAGTCAACCTCCTTCCTAACCTGAGGAGCCCAGAGCTGGACACAGGGCTCAAGGTGTGGCCTAACCAGTGCAGTGGACAGGGGCAGAATCACCTCCCTGCTCCTGCTGGCCACACTCTTCCTGATGCAGGCCAGGATGCCATTGGCCCTCTTGGCCGCCTGGGCACACTGCAGGCTCATGTTCAGCCTCCCATCCACCAGCACCCCCAGGTCCCTCTCTGCCTGGCTGCTCTCAGCCACTCTCACCCCAGCCTGTAGCACTGCCTGGGGTTGCTGTGGCCAATGTGCAGCACCTGGCACTTGGATGTGTTCAATCTGCTGCCCTTGGATTCTGTCCCTCTGTCCAGCCTGTCGAGGTCCCTCTGCAAAGCCTCTCTGCCCTCCAGCAGATCAACTCCTGCCCCCAGCTTGGTGTCATCTGCAAATTTACTGCTGATGGACTAAATGCCCTCATCCAGATCATCAATAAAGATGTTGAAGAGCATGGGGCCCAGCACTGATCCCTGGGGGACAGCACTGGTGCCTGGCTGCCAGCTGGCTGTGGCACCATTCACCACCACTCTCTGGGCTCGGCCCTCCAAAAACACGAGAAAGATAAAATCAAAACTCAACACAGATAAAATCCCTTGCTGCTTGCCCAGACAATAGCTGCTGTGCGTTGGGCAGAGCCACTGGAAGGACTCTTGGAAGGTGCAAAGATAACATTGCTCAGGGCACTGCAGCTGGCCTGCAACCATGGCCCAAGGGCCCAGCCAGCACACCTGCAGGACAGGATCATTTCCAGCCATCAGATACTCCAGGAAGGGAGGATGGTGAGACAATGGATTCACCACCTGCTTCCTCATGTGTAATGAGTGTGTGGGCAGGTAGATGGAGAAGGAGGAGGCAGAGCCCCCCCCCCCCCCCATCTAGACCCCTGCCCAAACACACAGGAATACACAGAGAGATTTCCTGGGGAAGGATGCCTGGACACTTACCTAAGGATGATTTCCTGGCCCCTGAATTCCTGAGGGACAATACTTGGACACATAGCTAAGGACTAAAAAATTGTACAACAGACTGCAGCAACTACTGCCTCAGGATAAGAAAAATGGAGAGCCAAGAACACAGGAGAAGGAAAACACAGGAGAAGGATGATGCTGCTGAGAAGGGAAGCAGAGAGAAGGCAAAGCCTGGGACAGTGCTGCTCTGAAGAAAAGAGGCCATGGAGCTTGGAGGAAGCAGGCTGAAACCTCTCTCCGTGCCCTAAGTTCCTCCTGCTGCAACTCCTGGAGCTGAAGAGGCTGCCCAGAGGACCACATCTCTTCTCCAGCCCAAGCCTCAGCAGCCTTGCTCTACAGACCCAACATCTCCTGCAGCACCTTTCCTCCACAGACTCAAACTGGCTTGGGGGGTGAGGGGTGTGGTAAGATAATTCCTTTCCTCTTCTCTCTCTCTTCTCTCTCTCTCTATTTCCTCTCTCTCCCCTTCTGATCCCTCCACTTTATTTATGTAATCAGTAGCCAAGCTGTTGATATTTTGGCTTCATTTGTGCCTCTCATTTCACAACACGGGAATATTCAAAAGAACTGAGGCTCTTTCCCTCTCTGGACCGAGACAGATGTGCAGGAGGCAGAGTGCTTATGTCTGTGCCATGGATACTTCCCAGTTCTCTTCCAGGAGCCTTTTAACTCCCAGCTGAATCACCGAGTCTCTGACCTGAAAGACCTAAATGTGATTGGCCACATTCAACTCTCCTGAATCACCACTGATTACAGTGCAGTTCAATCAAGGATGAGTGTGACCCAGCCTGCCCTTTTCCTTCTGCCCTTTCCTTTGGTTATACAGAAAGCAGCTTTGTTTCCCACTCCTCATTTCCTGCCACGATTTCAGTTTAGAATCAGAGAATTCTTAGGGCTGGAAGGGACCTCAAGGATCATCTAATTCCAACCTACCTCGTGCCATGGGCAGGGAGAGCTGCCAAACAGAAAGGGACCTGGGGGTGCTGATTGACAGCTGCCTAAACATGAGCCAGCAGTGTGCCCAGGGGGCCAAGAAGGCCAATGGCATCCTGGCCTGCATTAGGAATAGTGTGGCCAGCAGGAGCAGGGAAGTCATTGTGCCTCTGGACTCTGCACTGGTTAGGCCACACCTTGAGTCCTGTGTCCAGTTCTGGGCCCCTCAGGTTAGGAAGGAGGTTGACTTGCTGGAAGGTGTCCAGAGAAGGGCAATGAAGTTGGTGAGGGGTTTGGAACACAGTCCTGTGAGGAGAGGCTGAGGGAGCTGGGGTTGTTTAGCCTGGAGAAGAGGAGGCTCAGGGGAGACCTTCTTGCTCTCTACAACTACCTGAAGGGAGGTTGTAGCCAGGAAGGGATTGATCTCTTCTCTCTAGCAACCAGCACCAGAACAAGAGGACACAGTCTCAAGCTGCACCAGGGGAAGTTTAGGCTGGAAATGAGGAGAAAGTTCTTCCCTGAGAGACTCATTCACCATTGGGATGTGCTGCCCAGGGAGGTGGTGGAGTCACCATCCCTGGAGGTGTTCAAGAGGGGACTGGATGTGGCACTTGGTGCCATGGTCTAGTCGTGAGGTCTGTGGTGACAGGTTGGACTCGATGATCTTTGAGGTCTCTTCCAACCTTGGTGAGACTGTGACCCTGTGATTCTGTGACCCCTCATGCTCCAGCAGGTTGCTCAGTTTCCTCTCTTGTGTCTTCCTCGGGGTTAAAAAGTTCTCCTTAGCTTTAGGTGACAGAAAGCATCACGAAATGGAGGAGAGTTTTAGTGCAGGCAGAGGAAGCATTTGCATTTCCAGCTGGGAGAGCTTTGCCAGTGTTTAACGTGAAATGGTAAATAGCACGGATGTACTAAATTATATCAGACAAATAACAGTGGGGGGGGGAAATAGGGTTTCTTTGTTATTAAATCACTTTGCTGTGGCCTTTGCTTTCTAAATAACTTTGGTTGTGTTTTTTTGCCCTCCCCAGGGCTCCTTTGCATTTTCTATCCCCAGAGGAATAGAATAGAATGGAATGGAATGGAATGGAATGGAATGGAATGGAATGGAATGGAATGGAATGGAATGGAATGGAATGGACTGAATAGAATAGAATAGAATAGAATAGAATAGAATAGAATAGAATAGAATAGAATAGAATAGACCAAGTTGGAAGACACCTTCCAGAGTCCAACCTATCATCCAACACCACCCAATCAACTAAACCCATGGCACCAAGCACCCAATCAAGTCTCCTCCTGAACACCTCCAGTGATGGTGACTCCACCACCTCCCTGGGCAGCCCATTCCAATGGGCAACCACTCTCTCTGTGTAGAACTTCTTCCTCACCTCCAGCCTAAACCTCCCCTGGCACAGCTTGAGACTGTGTCCTCTTGTTCTGGTGCTGGCTGCCTGGGAGAAGAGACCAACCTCTGCCTGACTACAACCTCCCTTCAGGTAGTTGTAGAGAGCAATGAGGTCTCCCCTGAGCCTCCTCTTCTCCAGGCTAAGCAACCCCAGCTCCCTCAGCCTCTCCTCACAGGGCTGTGTTCCAAACCCCTCCCCAGCTTTGTTGCCCTTCTCTGGACACCTTCCAGCAAGTCAACCTCCTTCCTAAACTGAGGGGCCCAGAGATGGACACAGGGCTCAAGGTGTGGCCTAACCAGTGCAGTGGACAGGGGCAGAATCACCTCCCTGCTCCTGCTGGCCACACTCTTCCTGATGCAGGCCAGGATGCCATTGGCCCTCTTGGCTGCCTGGGCACACTGCAGGCTCATGTTCAGCCTCCCATCCACCAGCACCCCCAGGTCCCTCTCTGCCTGGCTGCTCTCAGCCACTCTGCCCCCAGCCTGTAGCACTGCCTGGGGTTGCTGTGGCCAATGTGCAGCACCTGGCACTTGGATGTGTTCAGTCTCCTGCCCTTGGCCTCTGCCCATCTGTCCAGTCTGTCGAGGTCCCTCTGCAGAGCCTCTCTACTCACAACCTTTGTGGCTTTTAGAGGGAAACCATCAGGCAGCACGAAAGGGCTGGGCCTTCAGAACGTCCTTGTTTGTCTAAAGACAGATTGCTTGGCATTGGCTTGACCTTTCCCTGGATGCCACCCAAAGGGTGAAGAGGACAAAACAGCCCTCAGTCCTTCTCTGTAGGGCTGCCCACAGTGAGCTGAATAGGAGCAATCTATGAGCTACTCATGATGAAATAACTTGAATTCTTCCACAAAAGCACCTCCCACACACCCCCCCCCCCCCTCAAATGCAGCTTGGTGCTCCTGCAGCCAGCAACCTTCTAGACATGTAATGGGACTTAACTTTTCAAGTGAGTTAATTGTATTGCATTCAATCTCTGCGTGGACACTCTTATTTAGAAGTTAATTTAAAGCTAAATTGAATCATGGCCACAGTAATTTCAATTAAGAGTGTCCATAAAAGAATGTAATGCAGTTGAGCTGCTCCCTTTTCAAAGCTCATTTGGATTCATTTTCTCGAGGACCCCGTGCAGGCATTGGGAACTTTTGTTCTCTGCTGGCTTGGGCTCGATTCGAACCAATTACATCAAGGTGAGAAGGTTTCTCTGCCTCATCACTGATCCCTTGGGTTAGTCAAGACCCATTTTGCTCTTCTCACTTCACTAATTCTGTTGACAAACCACAATTTCTCTGAACCTGTTTGAGCTCTGTTTAGGTCAAATCTATGTGTGGGGGAGGAACTATGCAGAAAAAGTGCCTTAATTGGAGCAGCAGGACGTGGCATCACATGTGCCAACCATGATGTAAGGGGAAGCTACACAAGCACCTTCAGGTCCTCCCTGTCTTCACAGAGTGCTAGGGGCTGGGAGGGAGCTCCAAAGCTCATCCAGTCCAACCCCACTGCCAGAGCAGGAGCACCCAGAGCAGCTCACACAGCAACACATCCAGGCAGGCCTTGAATAGCTCCACAGAGGGAGACTCCACAACCCCCTGGGCAGCCTGCTCCAGGCTTCTGCCACCCTCACAGGGGAAAAATCCTTCCTCCTCTTGCCATGGCACTTCCTCTGCCTCAGCTTCCACCACTGTCCCTTGTGCTGGCATTGGGCATCCCCCAGCAGAGCCTGGCTCCAGCCTCTGGGCACTGCCCCTGCACAGCTTTAGCCACAGCAAGGAGCTCACCCTCAGGCTCCTCCTCTGCAAGCTCCAGAGCCCTCAGCTGCCTCAGGCTCTCCTCCTAAGGAAGATGTTCCACTGCCTGCAGCATCTTTGTGGCTCTGTGCTGGACACTTTCAAGACGTTCCCTGAGGTCCTTCTTGACCTGAGGGGCCCAGAACTGGACACAGTCTTCCAGCTGTGGCCTCAGCAGGGCAGAGGAGAGGAGGAGGAGAACCTCTCTTGGCCTACTCACCACAGCCCTTCTAATCCACCCCAGGATGCCATTGGCCTTCTTGGCCACCAGAGCACATTGCTTATGCCAGGAATACTTTAGCAAACATCAGTTAAATTGCAGCTTTGAAAGGATGTTTTCTTAACTCCTTTTATCACAGAAGCATAGAATGATTGTGGCTGGAAAAGACATTTAGGATCATGGTGCTCAGCCAGTCTCTAACTCTACCCAGTCTAAATCATGTCCCTCAGCATCACATTTCTGCTCCTTTAAAATACAACTTTCTAGTTTAGAAGGTATCTGTGGACCTGAAGTCCAGATGGAGAGCAGTGCCAGTGGTGTCCCTCAGGGGTCTGTGCTGGGATCTGTACTGTTCAATATTTGTATGCAGATGACACCAAGCTGAGTGGTGTTGTCCCTACCCCAGAGGGACAGGATGGCATCCAGAGGGACCTGGGCAAGCTGCAGAGGTGGTGCCCAGGGGAACCTCCTGAGCTCCAACAAGAGCAAGTGCAGGGTTCTGCAGCTGGGCCAGAACAATCCTCACTGTCAGTACAGGCTGGGGGAGGAGGGCAGAGAAAGCAGCCCTGAGGACAAGGACTTGGGGGTGCTGCTGGGGGAGAAGCTGGCCAGGAGCAGGCAGGGTGAGCTTGCAGCACAGGAGGCCAAGGGCAGCCTGGGCTGCATCCACAGCAGCATTGCCAGAGAGCCAGAGAGCTGATTCTGACACTTTGCTCTGCTGAGCCCTCCCCTGCAGTGCTGTGTGAGCTCTGGAGCCCTCAGCACAGGAAGGACCTGGACCTGATGGAGAGGCTCCAGAGGAGGCCATGGGAATGCTGAGGGGGTTGGATGAGCTCTGCCCAGAGGACAGGCTGAGGTAAGAAGTAGCATTAGCAACCTTTGAAACCTTGCCTAGCCTTGTCTTGCCTCCCCTCCCCTTCCTTTCCCCTTCCCCCTCCCTTTCCCCTTCCCCCTCCCTTTCCCTTTCCCCTTTCCCTTTCCCCTTCCCCTTCCCCCTTCCCCTTCCCCTTCCCCTTTCCTTTCCTTTCCTTTCCTTTCCTTTCCTTTCCTTTCCTTTCCTTTCCTTTCCTTTCCTTTCCTTTCCTTTCCTTTCCTTTCCTTTCCTTTCCTTTCCTTTCCTTTCCTTTCCTTTCCTTTCCTTTCCTTTCCTTTCCTTTCCTTTCCTTTCCTTTCCTTTCCTTTCCTTTCCTTTCCTTTCCTTTCCTTTCCTTTCCTTTCCTTTCCTTTCCCTTTCCTTTCCTTTCCTTTCCTTTCCTTTCCTTTCCTTTCCTTTCCTTTCCTTTCCTTTCCTTTCCTTTCCTTTCCTTTCCTTTCCTTTCCTTTCCTTTCCTTTCCTTTCCCCTCCCCTCACCCTTTCCTTTCCACATCTCTTTTTTTCTTCTTCTTTTCGCTCCAGGTTTTCATATTACCAGGCAAAAAAAATCCCAACCCAAAAACCAAACCAGTGGGGCAAGTGTATGAAATATTGAAGTGCCTTTTAAAAGATGCAAAGGCAAAACCATTCAAACCTGGCAGAATCCAACATCTTTGCCCTGATTCCTTCCAAAATGTTCTCACTCTTCACAAACCATCACCAGAAAAAAAGCCCCAAAACAGATGCAGGAAATGTCAGCTGGGATGTGCTGCCCAGGGGGTGGTGGAGTCCCCATCCCTGGAGGTGTTTAAAAGCAGCCTGCATGAGGCACTCGGTGCCATGGCTGAGTTGATTGGTGATAGGTTGGACTGGGTGACCTCAAAGGTCTTTTCCAGCCTGGCTCATTCTGTAGTCTGCAAGACACCCCAGACTCTGAGGCTGGGTGTGCAGATGGAGGCAGGACAATGAAAAGCACCCAAACACCCCAGGCAATTAGGATCGAAACCTGCCCTCAGGGCAGTGTCACCAGGATCCAGTCTGGCCTTTAAGCCCCAAAGAGCCTGGCCTCAGGGACAGCCTCTGCTGCTGAGTGAGCTGCTGCTGAATAGCTGCCAGTCAGAGAAATCAGCCCCTCAGCTCTGCTCAGCTCTTCACCTGAGCAGATAATAGAGATTAGAAGACAGAAATAGATCAGTTTGTACCAGTGCAGGTTTGGAGGAGAGGTTTAGATGGAAGATTAGGAAGAAATCCTTTCCAGTGAGGGTGATGGGACACTGGCACAGGTAGCCCAGGCAGCTTGTGGATGCTCCCTCCCTGGAGGGGTTCAAGGCCAGGTAGGATGAGGCCTTGAGCAACCTGGGCTGGTGGAAGGAGCCCCTGCCCATGGCAGGGGGGTTGGAACTGGGTGATCTTTAAGGTCTCTTCCCAGTCAAACCATTCTGTGATTAGCTGTGGTTTTAGCAACAGAGAGACAGGGAGCCACTGGAGAGAGTCCAGTGGAGGCCACAGAGATGCTGAGGGGACTGCAGCATCTCTGTGAGGGGAAAAGGCTGAGAGCCCTGGGGCTGATTGTGCCCGGAGAGGTGAAGACTGAGAGAGGATCTGCTCAGTGCTGATCAAAGGCTAAAGGCCAGGGGAGGGGAAGGTGGAGCCAGGCTGTTTCCATTGCTGCCCAGGGACAGGATGGGGAGCACCTGGCACAAACTGGAACCCAGGAGGTTCCATCTGAACATGAGGAAAGAATTCTTTGCTGTGAAGCTGCTGGATCCCTGGAGCAGGCTGCCCAGAGAGGCTGGGGAGTCTCCTTCTCTGGAGTCTCCTTCTCTGGAGTCTCCTTCTCTGGAGTCTCCTTCCCTGGAGCCTTTCCAGCCCTGCCTGGGCATGTTGCTGTGTAACCTGCTGTGGGTGCACCTGCTCTGTCAAGGGGGGACTAACTGATCCCCTGAGGTACCTTCCAGCCCTCACAATGCTGAGATTCCAGGAACAGGGATCATGGAATCATAGAATCAACCAGGTTGAGAGAGACCTCAGAAATCATCAGGTCCAACCTAGTGCCTAATCCCTAACACCTCCTGACAACTAAACCCTGGCTCCAAGTGCCACATCCAAACCCCTCTTGAACACCTCCAGGGATGGTGACTCCACCACCTCCCTGGGCAGCACATCCCAATGGTCAATTACTCTTTCATGGGAAGAACTTTCTCCTCACCTCCAGCCCAAAGCTCAGGATGGGGAGCACCTGGCACAAACTGGAACCCAGGAGGTTCCATCTGAACATGAGGACAAACTTGGTGATCTTTAAGGTCCCATCCAACCCCAACCCTTCTATGATAACCCAGAAGAGCCTTTCCTAAGTCCTGCCCAGAGGATGTTTGACATCTTATTCGGCTGATCACACCAAGGATGGGCTGCTGTCAAAGCTCTCCTTGCATGGAAAGGACTCTGAGGCCCCTACATGGAGTCAGCTCCCAACAGCAGAAGCAGCAGGTGGAAGATTGCTGTTCAGATCCTGGCAAACACTTGTGAGCAATTGTTACAGGCCCCTGGGGTCAGCACACAGCTTCAGCTCTCACCTTCGCTTCACCGGCTGCCTCCTCGATTGGATCCAAACGTTCTCCCTCTTGCAATATTTAAAGGAGCACAAGAGCACCTGTGGGCCTCCTCACTGCCCAGCACTGAGAGGTCTGGCAATAACCTGCTTGCTGTTCTGCCTGTGCTGCACTTGGGTAACACCTAGGGTTGAATTGAAACATAAGCCCTGACCTTGGTTTCCTTCGTCAGGCAGATAGTGATCACAACAACTGTGGATCTGCTGAGGGATGTGCTGGCACAGGGCAATCCCAGGCACTGCTAGAGGCTGGGCAGGGACTGACTGGAGAGCAGCCCTGAAGAAAAGGCCTTGGGGGTGCTGGGGGAGGAGAAGCTCAGCAGGAGCCAGCAGGGAGCACTTGCAGCCCAGAGAGCCAAGCAGAGCCTGGGCTGCAGCAAGAGAAGTGTGGCCAGCAGGGCCAGGGAGGATTCTGCCCCTCTGCTCCACTCTGCTGAGACCACAGCTGCAGCTCTGGGTCCAGTGCTGGAGCCTCTGTGCCAGGAAGGCTCTGGAGGTGCTGGAAGGTGTCCAGAGAAGGGCCCCGAGGAGGAGCAGAGGGCTGGAGCTGCTCTGCTGTGAGGACAGACTGAGGGAGTTGGGGTTGTGCAGGCTGGAGAGGAGAAGGCTCTGAGGAGACCTCATTGTGGCCTTGCAGGATCTGCAGGGGGCTCCAAGCAAGCTGGGGAGGGACTTTTGAGGGTGTCAGGGAGGGATAGGACTGGGGGGATGGAGCAAAACTAGAAATGGGTAGATTGAGGTTGGCTGTGAGGAAGAAGTTGTTGCCCATGAGGGTGGTGAGAGCCTGGCACAGGCTGCCCAGGGAGGTGGTGGCAGCCTCCTGCCTGGAGGTGTTTGCAGCCAGGCTGGAGGTGGCTGTGAGCAACCTGCTGTGGTGTGAGGTGTCCCTGGCCATGGGCAGGGGGTTGGGACTGGCTGATCCCTGAGGTCCCTTCCAGCCCTGTCCCTGTTCGATGAGAAGGTCGACTGTGACTGCTGACTGTGACTCCTCACAAACCTGTGCTCAGCCTCCCAGAGCTTCCACTCCCTCTCCAAAATAAAGCCAAATAAAAAATCCTTAAAAAGGACTTTTTAGAGGTCTCTGCACCTATTTTTCCTCCCCCTCTCCAAACAGGCTCACAGGGTGACAGTTGCATTGTGCCCCTCACGCTTCCCCACTCCTGCATAACGAAATAAGCAGCCCTGTGAATCTCCAACCACAACAGGCCTCAGCTCCCCTCTTAGCTTAAGGGGTTTCCATAGTTACCAAGGACAAGAAGCTTAACCACAGTTTGCCAGACTGGAGGCTATTTGCAGCCTTAACTTTCTGATCTTGCAGCTTTCTTTTTCTTCCCCCTCTCTTCTTTGCTTTTATTTATCACTTTCCCCCCTTCCCCCCCCCCTCTGTTTATTAAGGGGATGAGGAAGCAATGCAGGCTCAGTTAGCTACCAGGAATGCAGTGATGCAAAATGGACTCTGGGGGTTTCCTGTGTTATTATCAGCCTCTGTTTCTCCCAGGAGGTAGTTTGGCAGCCAAGCAATTCAGCCCACACGTTGCCAAGGTTATGCAATACCCATCAAGAGCTTCCTCAACTCAGGATGGATTAATTCAGGCCTCAGAAAAAGGAGAACACCTTGCCTGACACAGCACAGTGGCATGGAATTGCATAGGTGGCTGCAGATGTCAACCCCAGAGCTGCAGATTTGGCTGTCACAGCACAGGCTCACAGGATGGTAGGGCTTGGGAGGGACCTCTAGAGATCTTCCAGTCCAACCCCCCTGCCAGAGCAGGACCACAGAACCCAGCAGAGGCCACACAGGAACACATCCAGACAGGGATGGAAAGGCTCCAGAGAAGGAGACTCCACAACCTCTCTGGGCAGCCTGCTCCAGGGCTCTGGGACCCTCCCAGTCAAGAAGTTCCTCCTCAGGTTGAGCTGGAACCTCCTGTGCTGCAGCTGCCATCCAACCAGCACCAGAACAAGAGGACACAGTCTCAAACTGCACCAGGGGAAGTTTAGGCTTGAGGTGAGGAGAAGGTTCTTCACCGAGAGAGTGATTCATCATTGGGATGTGCTGCCCAGGGAGGTGGTTGAGTCTCCGTCCCTGGAGGCATTCAGGAGGGGACTGGATGTGGCACTTGGTGCCATGGTCTAGTTGTGGGGTTGTGGCTACAGGTTGGACTCGATGATCTTCAAGGTCTCTTCCAACCTTGGTAATTCTATTCTATTCTATTCTATTCTATTCTATTCTATTCTATTCTATTCTATTCTATTCTATTCTATTCTATTGCTCCTTGAGCTATCCCAGGGCACCAGTGAGCAGAGGCTGTCCCTGTCCCTTCCTTCCTGACCCCCAGCCCTCAGCTATTGATAGACATTGATCAGATCCCTCTCAGCCTTCTCCTCTCCAGACTCAACAGCCCCAGGGCTCTCAGCCTCTCCTCCCCAGGCAGTGCTGCAGTCCCTTCAGCAGCCTTGCAGCCCTCCCTTGGACTCTCTGAGCAGATCCCTGTCCCTCCTGAGCTGGGGAGCCCAGAGCTGGATGCAATATTCCAGGTGAGGTCTCAGCAGGGCAGAGGAGAGGGGGAGGAGACCCTGCCTGGCTCTGCTGGACACACTCCTCTGAATGCCCCCCAGGACCCCATTGGCCTCCTTGCCCCCCAGGGCACATTGCTGTCCCATGTAGAGCTTGCTGCCCACCAGCATACATCCCTAACAATTCCCTTTCACCCCAGCATCTTCTTTTGCCTATTACAGACTGGGTTTGTAAAAGCTGCACTTTGGAAGGCCCCAAGCCACTGAAGCAACCAATCCTGGTATTTGCCTTGCTCAAAATGACCTTAAAATCTTTCTAAATGACTTCAGAGTCTTCCACCATCATTTGCCAGTCAAAGGAATCATCCCTTAAGCTCTGAGCTCCTAACCTCACTACATAATATCAATCAGAAGATAGAAATACTTGGATCTGATGAGCTTAGATCAATGCAGCCGTGGGTTAGCAGTGGGCTAGCAGCCTTGGCAGCATCAGTTTTATCAATCATTGCCATCATCACGAATTTCCATCATCAATTCTATCACCTGAGAGGTGAATCTGGAGCACAGCCCTGTGAGGAGAGGCTGAGGCAGCTGGGGTTGCTTAGCCTGCAGAAGAGGAGGCTCAGGGGAGACCTCATTGCTCTCTACAGCTCCCTGAAGGGAGGTTGTAGCCAGGAGGGTGTTGGTCTCTTCTCCCAGGCAGCCAGCACCAGAACAAGAGGACACAGTCTCAAGCTGTGCCAGGGGAGGTTTAGGCTGGAGGTGAGGAGAAAGTTCTTCCCATGAAAGAGTAATTGACCATTGGGATGTGCTGCCCAGGGAGGTGGTGGAGTCACCATCCCTGGAGGTGTTCAAGAGGGGACTGGATGTGGCACTTGGAGCCAGGGTTTAGTTGTCAGGAGGTGTTAGGGATTAGGCACTAGGTTGGACCTGATGATTTCTGAGTTCTCTCTCAACCTGGTTGATTCTATGATTCTATGATCCCTGTTCCTGGAATCTCAGCATTGTGAGGGCTGGAAGGTACCTCAGGGGATCAGTTAGTCCCCCCCCCCCCTTGACAGAGCAGGTGCACCCACAGCAGGTTACACAGCAACATGCCCAGGCAGGGCTGGAAAGGCTCCAGGGAAGGAGACTCCAGAGAAGGAGACTCCAGAGAAGGAGACTCCAGAGAAGGAGACTCCCCAGCCTCTCTGGGCAGCCTGCTCCAGGGATCCAGCAGCTTCACAGCAAAGAATTCTTTCCTCATGTTCAGATGGAACCTCCTGGGTTCCAGTTTGTGCCAGGTGCTCCCCATCCTGTCCCTGGGCAGCAATGGAAACAGCCTGGCTCCACCTTCCCCTCCCCTGGCCTTTAGCCTTTGATCAGCACTGAGCAGATCCTCTCTCAGTCTTCACCTCTCCGGGCACAATCAGCCCCAGGGCTCTCAGCCTTTTCCCCTCACAGAGATGCTGCAGTCCCCTCAGCATCTCTGTGGCCTCCACTGGACTCTCTCCAGTGGCTCCCTGTCTCTCTGTTGCTAAAACCACAGCTAATCACAGAATGGTTTGACTGGGAAGAGACCTTAAAGATCACCCAGTTCCAACCCCCCTGCCATGGGCAGGGGCTCCTTCCACCAGCCCAGGTTGCTCAAGGCCTCATCCTACCTGGCCTTGAACCCCTCCAGGGAGGGAGCATCCACAAGCTGCCTGGGCTACCTGTGTCAGTGTCCCATCACCCTCACTGGAAAGAATTTCTTCCCAGTTTGCAGACTCAACCTCCCCTCTTCCAGCTCAAAGCCGTTGCTCCATGTGCTATCACTACAAGTCCTTGTCAAGAGTCCCTTCCCAGCTTCCTTGCAGGCCTCCTCCAAGCTGAAGACACTGAGGCTTTAATGGGTGACATTAGAGGAAGAAGTTGTTCCCCATGAGGGTGGTGAGAGCCTGGCACAGGCTGCCCAGGGAGGTGGTGGCAGCCTCCTGCCTGGAGGTGTTTGCAGCCAGGCTGGATGTGGCTGTGAGCAACCTGCTGCAGTGTGAGGTGTCCCTGGCCATGGCAGGGGGTTGGGACTGGCTGAGCCTCGAGGTCCCTTCCAACACTGACAGTTCTGTGGTTCTCTGACTTCAGTTGCCATGATTTAGCCTGTGCCTGCATGATGCTCTGCAAACATGAGCTTCACACTCCTTGCTGACTTGATGCAATGTGTGCTGCTCCAAGTGCTAGCCATGGAGCAACTGTTATCTTGCTGCTGACCTGAAGATAATGTCTCACAGCACTGTTCCAGCCTTGCCCTAAGAGGACAAGGAGAGTCTGCCTCTGAGCAGAATGTGGATGAGTCTTGCTCACAGCAGTCAAGAAGAATCCAAGTGGAAGTGGTGTAATGAAAGGTGTCAGCAGCAGAGGCACTGCAGGGCCCCAGAACTTCTGCATCGTTTTTCCAGCAGAATGTGGACTTCATGTGTGCCCTGAATGGTCTGTTTGCCCTCTTGTAGAAGACCAACATGCCCCCACATTTAACACTAAGCTTGGTTAAACATTAGGCAATGTTCTCTCATATTCAGTCCAGTAGGGCTAGGGAGGTTCTGCTCCCCCTCTGCTCTGCCCTGCTGAGACCACAGCTGCAATCCTGTGTCCAGCTCTGGGCTCCCCAGGTCAAGAGAGGCAGAGACCTGCTGGGGAGAGTCCAAAGGAGAGCCAGGAGGATGCTTAGGGGACTTGAGCATCTCCCCTGTGAAGAGAGACTGCGAGCCCTGGGGCTGTTTAGTTGGAGAGGAGAAGGCTGAGAGGGATCTGATCAATGTCTCTCAATAGCTGAGGGCTGGGGGGCAAGGGGAGGGGGCCAAGCTCTTGTGGGTGGTGCACAGCAATAAGCCAAGGAACAATGGAGACACACTGCAACAGGGAAGGTTTCAGCTCAGCATGAGGAGAAACTTCTTTGGTGTGAGGGTGAGAGAGGCCTGGAGCAGGCTGCCCAGAGAGGTTGTGGAGTCTCCTTCTCTGGAGCCTTTCCAACCCCCCCTGGATGCATTCCTGTGCAGCCTGCCCTGGGTGATGCTGCTCTGGCAGGGGGGTTGGGCTGGATGATCTCTGGAGGTCCCTTCCAGCCTCTAATGTCCTGTGATACTGTGATATTCTATGGACTCATGTATTACTTCTGTTTGTTTGCAACCCTTCCAGCAGCATATTAAATATCCTGAATGTGTCATTTCACCTGTGTGTTCCTGGGGCTTTTCAGTCTGGTTAGGAGAAGTCACAAAATGGCTCAGATTTGAAGGGACCTCAGAGATCATCTTCTCCAACCCCCCTGCCATGGTCAAGGATTCCTCTCACCAGCCCAGGTTGCTCAAGGCCTCATCCAGCCTGGATCCCCCAAGGAGGAGGCCATAAACCCACAGCCCTCAGCACCACATCCAGGTGGCTTTTAAACACCTCCAGTGTTCCATGGGCAGGGACACCTCCCACCAGCCCAGCTTGCTCAAGACCTCATCCAGCCTGGCCTTGAACACCCCCAGGGAGGGGACAGCCACAGCCTCCTTGGGCAGCCTGTTCCAGAGTCTCACCACCCTCCTACTGAAGAACTTCCTCCTCAGCTCCAGTCTAACCCTGCTCTGCCTCAGCTTCAAACCATTCCCCCTTGGCCTGTCTCCAGATACCTTCATGGAAAGCCTCTCTGCAGCCTTCCTGCAGGATCCCTTCCGCTATTGGAAGGCAGCTCTGAGGTCCCCCTGGAGCCTTCTCCTCTCCATGCTGAACACCCCCAGCTCCCTCAGCCTCTCCTCACAGCTGCTCCAGCCCTTGGATCACCTTTGTGGCCTCCTTTGGACTCACCCCAGCAGCTCTGTGTCCTTCTTCTGCTGGGGACAGCAGAACTGGAGGCAGGCTTGGAGGTGGGGTCTCAGCAGAGCAGGGGGCAGAGGACAGATGCAGTTTGTCTCTCTAGACAGGAGTCCTGCCTCAGATGCAGTTTGTCTCTCTAGACATGAGTCCTGCCTATGTGATTAAAGCCAGCTGAGAAATACAGAGTATGAAGCATCATTTGATGGGAAAACAACCAGATCATGGCTGCCCAGGTGGACACAGGCTCCACCTGGACTTGGTCCCTCAGCTATGTCCTCCTGTATCATGGAACCACAGAATGGGTTGGGTTGGAAGAGACCTTAAAGACCATCCAGCTCCAAACCCCTGCCTTTACACCAGGCTGCTCAGGGCCTCATCTAACCTGTCTTTGAGCACTTCAAGGCTTGAAGCCTCTACAACCTCTCTGGGCAACCTGTTCCAGTGCCTCAGCAGCCTTCATGGGGAAGAATTCCATCCTGATGTCAATCCAACTTCTCCCAGCTCAAAGCCACTGCCTCTCATCCTGGCACTCCCAGCCCTTGGCCAAAATCCTTCCCCAGCTCTCCTGCAGGCCCCCCAAGGTACTGCAAAGCTGCTCTAAGGTCTCCTGGAGCCTTCTCTTCTCCAAGCTGAACAGCCCCAACTCTCTTCCCAGGGTTCCAGCCCTCCCATCACCCTCCCATCACCTTTATGTCCCTCTTATCTCAGGTTTAACCCCCGGTGTTCACTCCAACAGCTCAGCACCAGCCCCAGAGCTGCCCCTCCAGCTTTCCCAGCCATCCAAGGGAGCAAAGCTGCCCTCACCTCTCGGGATGAGGCAGCACAGAGCCTCCAAAGCACCTAAGCACAGCAGGAGATGTTAGCTTGACCTGCCCAACGAATAATTAGCCCTGGGGAGGGATGGAAGGGCAGGGCTGGCACAGAGAGGCAAGGCCTCCACTTCCACGAGGAAGTCTGGGAGCTGCTATGAACTTCTGGGGCAAATGCTGGGATTTCACTGAAGTGCTGTTTATCTGCTTCAAGTTATCCAGCAGGATCCACTGCCCAGTCCCAGCGGTGCTCCTTGCTCCTTCAGCTGCCGAGACTCTGAAGTGGTGATACAGCATTTGATGTTCAGCAGCCCGCTGCTGACTTCAATGTTTAACTAGATCCACGGGAGGAACCCCTGGGTGTGAACTGACTCCTGCAGAAAGCAGTGGGGGGGTTTGTCTTTGATGTCAGTGGAGTCAGGAGCCCGTTTCATATGTCAATAAGGAGGTGCTGTACAGAGCCAAGTGCAGATTGCTGCTGGTGCAAGCCCTGGGCTTCGATGCCTTGCTTTGAGGCTGGTTCCCGGGGAGGTGGACACTTGGTTTTTCCCTTAATTAAAACAGCCACAGAGCACAAAAAGGAACTGAGACAGCTAAAAACACTAAAAGAGGGAGTTCACACAGGTGAAAGTGGGCTGTGAAACAAGAGCAATAGGAAGAGATGTCAAGATGTTGACATGGGGGATCCTGGAAAGGTCCCAAGAAGTTACTCTGCTGCTTAAAAAAAGGGATAGGAAGAGAAAACCAGAATCAGAGACTGGTTTGTGTTGGAAGGGACCTCCAAAGGTCACCTAGTTCAACCCCATTATGAATCCAAGGGTCAAAACAAATCTGAAAACCAGGATCATGGCATTGTTCTGGTTGGAAAAGACCTTCAAGCCCAACCACTAGCCCAACACCAGCAAGTCTGCTGCTATGCCATGGCCCTCAGCACCACATCTGTGTCTTTTAAACACCTCCAGGGATGGGGAATCAACCTCCTCCCTGGGCAGCCTGAACCAGGGCTTGACAGCCCTTTCCATGAACCCTTTCCATGACCCCTTTCCATTGCTCCTGATGTCCAACCTAAACCTCCTCTGGTGCAACCTGAGGCCATTCTTTCCTCATCTGTCACTTGTTGCCTGGCAGAAGAGATCAACCTCCACCGCACTCCAACCTCCTTTCAGGGAGTTGCAGAGAGCAATGAGGTCTCTCCTCAGCCTCCTCTTCTCCAGACTGAACACCCCCAGCTCCCTCAGCTCCTCCTCCCCAGCCCTGTTCTCCAGACCCTTCACCAGCTTGGTTGCCCTTCTCTGAACCTGCTCCAGCACCTCAACATCCTTCTGGTAATGAGTAGTCCAAAACTGACTCCAGTACTCAAGGTATGGCCTCACCAGAGCCAAGTGCAGGGCTGCTGTGGGGGGGGGCTCTGATGTATTCATGTGCCTTGCTGTGCTCCCTAAGATGGAGCAGGCAGCCCAGGGCCAGCACAGGCAGCTCAGCAGGCTGCCAAGGCTACACCCAACACTTTGCCACTGCAAGCTGCAGTGCTGCCCTTGAGCCTCAAAGGTCAGGGAAGCATTTCCAGGAACCTGGCTTTGCTCTTGAGGAAACACAGCCCCAGAGTGCCTGTGCCTTGCTGAAGGTCACACAGTGAGGCCCAGGGGCAGCAACAACATCTTTGTGCCTCTCCAGCTTGGGAATCACAGCATCACAGAAAGACTCAGGTTGGAAAAGAGCCTCAGGGTCACCGAGTCCAACCCAGAGCCCTACTCGATAAAGTTCACCCCTAAACCAGAGCCCCCAAGCACCACATCAAAACCACCTTTACGCAGTATCACACACAGTATCACCAAGGTTGGAAGAGACCTCAAAGATCATCGAGTCCAACCTGTCACCACACACCTCATGACTAGACCATGGCACCAAGTGCCACGTCCAGTCCCCTCTTGAACACCTCCAGGGATGGTGACTCCACCACCTCCCTGGGCAGCACATCCCAATGGTGAATGACTCTCTCGGTGAAAAACTTTCTCCTCACCTCCAGCCTAAACCTCCCCTGGCACAGCTTGAGACTGTGTCCTCTTGTTCTGGTGCTGGGTGCTAGAGAGAAGAGACCAACCCCCACCTGGCTACAACCTCCCTTCAGGGAGTTGGAGAGAGCAATGAGGTCTCCCTTGAGCCTCCTCTTCTCCAGGCTAAGCAACCCCAGCTCCCTCAGCCTCTCCTCACAGGGCTGTGCTCAAGGCCTCTCCCCAGCCTTGTTGCCCTTCTCTGGACACCTTCAAGTCTCTCAATGTCCTTCTGAAACTGAGGAGCCCAGAACTGGACACAGGACTCAAGGTGTGGCCTAACCAAAGCAGAGTCCAGGGGCACAATGACCTCCCTGCTCCTGCTGGCCACACTACTAATGCAGGCCAGGATGCCCTTGGCCTTCTTGGCCCCCTGGGCACACTGCTGGCTCATGTTCAGGCAGCTGTCAATCATCACCCCCAGGTCCCTCTCTGTTTGGCAGCTCTCAGCCACTCTGACCCCAGCCTGTAGCTCTGCCTGGGGTTGCTGTGGCCAAAGTGCAGTACCTGGCACTTGGACTTGTTGAATGCCATCCTGTTGGACTCTGCCCATCTGTCCAGTCGGTCGAGGTCCCTCTGCAGAGCCCTTCTGTCCTCTGACTGACCAACATCTGCTCCCAGCTTGGTGTCATCTGCACATTTGCTGATGACTGTCTCAATCCCCTCCTCCAGATCATCAATGAAGACATTAAAGAGGATGGGGCCCAGCACTGATCCCTGGGGCACACCACTGGTGCCTGGCTGCCAGCTGGCTCTGGCACCATTCACCACCACTCTCTGGGCTCAGCCTCCAGCCAGTTCCTAACCCAGCTCAGAGTGCTGCTGCCCAAGCCAGGGGCTGACAGCTTGGCCAGCAGTTAGCTGTGGGGGACTGTGTCAAAGGCCTTGCTGGAGTCCAGGCAGACCACATCCACAGCCTGCCCCACATCCACCAAGCAGTCACCTGGGCATAGAAAGCGATTAGGTTGGAGAGGCAGGACCTGCCCATCCTAAACCCATGTTGGCTGGACCTGAGCCCTTGGTCATCCTGCAGGTGTGCAGTTATTGCTGCCAGGAGAACACAGCCAGGGCTGAGGGCTCCACCACCTCCTTGGGCAGCACACTGCAATCCCTGACCACTCTTGCTGGGCAGAAGTTGTTACCAAATGTTGAGAGAAATTTCTTCCTAGTGTCCAGACCTCAGGCACTTTCTGAGGTCTTTCCCTCCAGTTGCCCATGGTCAGTTTCAGGAAGAGAATGTCAAGAGGAGGAAATGAAAGGCCTCTTGAAAGGAAAATCAAAGTGAAAGTTAAAGTGAAAATTAAATTAAAATTAAGACTAAAATTTAAATTAAAATTTGCATGAAAATGAAAATTAAATTTAAAATGAAAAGTAAATCAAAGTGAAAATAAAAGTGAAAATTACATTAAAATTAAAAATTAATTAAAAGTTCCATTCAAATAAAAGTCAAAATTAAATTCATATTAAAATGAAATAAGCAATGAAATAAAATGAGATAAAATTAAATAAAAATAAAAATTTTAAAAAAATTAAAATTAAAGAGAAAATGAAATTAAAATTTGCATGAAAATGAAAACTAAATAAAAATTAAAATTACATCAAAGTGAAAATTAAAGTGAAAATTAAATTAAAATCGAAAAAGTAAAAATAAATTAAATTAAAATTGCAATTAAAATAAAAGTTAAAATTAAATTCATATTAAAATAAAATAAACAATGAAATAAAATGAGATAAAAATTAAATAAAAGTAAAAATAAAAAGTAAACAAAGTTAAAATGAAAATTAAAGTGAAAATTAAAATTTACAGGAGAATGAAAATTGAAGTAAAATTAAATTAAAATGAAAATGAAAGTGAAAATTAAATTGAAATTGAAAAAGCAAAAATAAATTAAATTAAAAGTTCAATTAAAATAAAAGTTAAAATTAAATTCATATTAAAATAAAATAAGCAATGAAATAAAATGAGATAAAATTAAATAAAAGTAAAAATAAAAAGTAAAAAAAATTAAATTACAATTAAAGTGAAAATTGAATTTAAATTGAAAAAGTAAAAATAAATGAAATTAAAAGTTCAATTAAAATAAAAGTTAAAATTAAATTCATATTAAAATAAAATAAGCAATGAAATAAAATGAGATAAAATTAAATAAAAGTAAAAATAAAAAGTAAAAAAATTAAATTAAAATTAAAGTGAAAATTGAATTTAAATTGAAAAAGTAAAAATAAATGAAATTAAAAGTTCAATTAAAATAAAAGTTAAAATTAAATTCATATTAAAATAAAATAAGCAATGAAATAAAATGAGATAAAATTAAATAAAAATAAAATAAAAAAATAAAATTAAAGTGAAAATTAAATTAAAATTTGCATGAAAATGAAAATTAGAGTAAAATTAAAGTGAAAATGAAAGTGAAAATTAAATTGAAATTGAAAAAGTAAAAATAAATTACATTAAAATTGCAATTAAAGTTAACATTAAATTTATATGAAATTAAACTAGAAAATAAAACAAAAAGAGATAAAGTAAAAATAAAAACAAAGATAAAAATAAAACAAAAATAATAATAATTTAAAAATGAAAATGAAGATGAAGATGAAAATGAAAATGAAAATGAAAATGAAAATGAAAATAAAAATGATAATATAAATGAAAATAAAAATGAAAATGAAAATGAAAATGAAAATAAAAATGAAAATAAAAATGAAAATAAAAATGAAAATAAAAATAAAAATAAAAATAAAATAAAATAAAATAAAAATAAAAATGAAAATGAAAATGAAAATGAACATAAAAATTAAAATAAAAATTAAAATAAAAATGAAAAAAAAATAAAAATAAAAAAAAAAAAATAAAAATAAAAATAAAAATAAAAGAAAAGAAAATGAAAATGAAAATGGAAATGAAAATGGAAATGAAAATGAAAATAAAAATGAAAATGGAAATGAAAATGGAAATGAAAATGAAAATAAAAATGAAAATGAAAATGAAAATAAAAATGAAAATAAAAATGAAAATAAAAATAAAAATAAAAATAAAATAAAAGAAAATGAAAATGAAAATGAAAATGAAAATGAAAATGAACAAAAAATAAAAATAAAAATAAAAATAAAAATAAAAATAAAAATAAAAATAAAAATAAAAATAAAAATAAAAATAAAATAAAAGAAAATGAAAATGAAAATGAAAATGGAAATGAAAATGGAAATGAAAATGAAAATAAAAATGAAAATGGAAATGAAAATGGAAATGAAAATGAAAATAAAAATGAAAATAAAAATTAAAATAAAAATGAAAATAAAAATAAAAATAAAAATAAAAATAAAAATAAAAATAAAAGAAAAGAAAATGAAAATGAAAATGAAAATGAAAATGAAAATGAAAATGAAAATGAAAATGGAAATAAAAATGAAAATGAAAATGAAAATAAAAATAAAAAAAAAAAATAAAAATAAAAATAAAAATAAAAATAAAAATAAAAATAAAAATAAAAATAAAAAAAAATAAAAATAAAATAAAATAAAAATAAAAATTAAAATTAAAATAAAAATGAAAATGAAAATAAAAACAAAAACAGAAATAAAAATTAAATGCAAATTAAATTAAAATTAATTTAAAAGTAAAACCTAAAAGCACATTCACATTAGAAGTGAAATTAAACTGAAATTGAAAAATGAAAATCAAATTAAAATTTAAGCAATGAAATAAAAAAAAGAAAGAAATGACAATGAAATTGGAAGTGAAATGAAAGCCGAAATTAAATTTGGATCGAAATACAATGAAAAATCAAATAAAATGGAATTAAAGTTGCAATGCGAAGGGCCAGGCTGGCCGTGGCTGTGAGCAACCTGCTGTCCTGCGAGGTGTCCCTGCCCGTGGCAGGGGGTTGGAACTGCCTGAGCCTTGAGGTCCCTTCCAGCCTTGACACTTCCGTGATCCTATGAAAGTTAACTGCACAGCTCCCTGAACTTTGTGAATGCAGCTCGTGGCTGACAGAGGAGCAGCTCCTGGCTGTGCCTTCTCTTGCCCTAGGGCAGCAGCTTCCCGCACCACGTCGGCAGAGCCCTTCTGAGCCCACGCTTCTCTGCCCACAGTGGAATAAATTGGATAGCTGAAGGTATTGAGGGACACAAAGGTCCCTGTCAGCAGCCCATTGTGATGCTGGCTTGGATAGCAATCCGAATGTGTTTATCACAGACAGCAGTGGCACTGCCTGTTGTGAAGAATGCCCGACGGCTGCCGTTGTGAAAGGCTGCTTTCAGTTTCTTGCTATAGATTCGACCATTCCAGATTAAATGTTCCCTGTCAGAGATGTACCTATAGCCTCCTCACTGCTAGGGACAGCTTTAAAGCAGCTGGCATGCAATCATGCAGAAGGACAGAAGAATGCAGAATTAGCCAGGGTGGAAAAGGCTGCAGAGATCATCCAGTCCAACCTATCACCCATACCTCTAATCAACTCAACCATGGCACCGAGTGCCTCATCCAGGCTCTTCTTAAACACCTCCAGGGATGGTGACTCCACCACCTCCCTGGGCAGCACATCCCAATGGCCAGTCTCTCTCTCTGAGAAGAACTTCTTCCTCACCTCCAGCCTAAACCTTCCCTGGCACAGCTTGAGACTGTGTCCTCTCCTTCTGTCTCTTGATACCTGGGAGAAGAGACCAACCCCAACCAATCCGGCTACAACGTCCCTGCAGGGAGTTGTAGACAGCAATGAGGTCTTCCCTGAGCCTCCTCTTCTCCAGGCTAAGCAACCCCAGCTCCCTCAGCCTCTCCTCACAGGGCTGTGCTCCAGACCCCTCCCCAGCCTCTTTGCCCTTCTCTGGACACCTTCCAGCACCTCAACATCTTTCCTAAACTGAGGGGCCCAGAACTGGACACAGGACTCCAGGTGTGGCCTAACCAGTGCAGAGTACAGGGGCACAATGACTTCCCTGCTCCTGCTGGCCACACTATTCTTGAGCAGAAGGTGAAAGAATGTTAATAAATAACCATTGGATGGGGAAAGGAAAACAGTGATAAGGTCTAAATAATCCCCTTGGACAGGTAACTGACATAAAAGTTAGATCTGTAAACTAACTTTCTCTCTTTTCAGCTTCTTGGCTATGGCTTCTGCTGGCTTTGCTGAATGGAATGGAATGGAATGGAATGGAATGGAATGGAATAGAATAGAATAGAATAGAATAGAATAGAATAGAATAGAATAGAATAGAATAGAATAGAATAGAATAGAATAGAATAGAATAGAATGGAATGGAATGGAATGGAATGGAATGGAATGGAATGGAATAGAATAGAATAGAATAGAATAGAATAGAATAGAATAGAATAGAATAGAATAGAATAGAATAGAATAGAATAGAATAGAATAGAATAGAATAGAATTAACCAGGTTGGAAAAGGCCTTTGAGATCATCTTTCCTAAACTGAGGGGCCCAGAACAGGACACAGGACTCATGGTGTGGCCCAACCAGCCCTGAGTAATGTGCTCTTGTTGTGGTTAAATACCTAACAGCAGCTCTCTGCTCTTTGTCTTGCCTAGTGTACAGGGGAAGAGAAGGGAGCAGGGCATGGGGAAGCCATTAGTAGCCCCCTGTTTTGTCCAGGGGGATTCTTGTGCTGTTTATAAATCATACACATGTGTAACTATTGCATGTTTTGTACATAGCCATTGCATTTCTAGACTGTAGGTTAGCTTGGAAATGCTGCTTCACTTGCTTTCTAAACGAGCTGCTCTGGCAGTTTTGTGTTGGGGGAATTTCAACCCATCACATCTTCACTGAAACGAGCCTGGCCCCTTCCTCTTGACACCCACCCTTCAGATATGCACAAACATTAATGAGATCTCCTCTCACTCTTCTCCAGACTGAACAACCCCAGGGCTCTCAGCCTCTCCTCCCCAGGCAGTGCTGCAGTCCCTTCAGCAGCCTTGGAGCCCTCCCTTGGGCTCTCTCCAGCAGATCCCTGTCCCTTCTGACCTGGGGAGCCCAGAGCTGGATGCAATATTCCAGCTGAGGTCTCATCAGGGCAATGCAGAGGGCAAGGAGAACCTCCCTGGATCTGCTGGACACACTCCTCTGAATGAACCCTGTGATCATAGTACCATAGTATCAGTCAGGGTGGGAAGGGACCACAAGGATCAGCTAGTTCCAACCCCCCTGCCATGGGCAGGGACACCCCACACTAGATCAGCCTGGCCACAGCCTCATCCAGCCTGGGCTTAAACATTCCAGGGCTTCACCACTCTCCTGGGGAAGAACTTCCTCCTCACCTCCAGCCTCAGTCTCCCCACCTCCAGCTTCAGTCCATTCCCCCTAGTCCTATCACTACCTGAGAGCCTGAGCAGTCCCTCCCCAGCCTTCTTGGAGCCCCCTGCAGATCCTGGAAGGCCACAATGAGGTCACCTGGGAGCCTTCTCTTCTCCAGACTGAACAGCCCCAACTCCTTCAGTCTGTCCTCACAGGAGAAGTGCTCCAGCCCTCTGCTCATCCTCCTGGCCCTTCTCTGGACACCTTCCAGCACCTCCAGATCCCTCTTGCAATAGGAGCTCCAGAACTGGAGGCAGTACCCCAGGTGGGGTCTCAGCAGAGCTGAGTAGAGGGGCAGAATCCCCTCCCTTGCCCTGCTGGCCACACTTCTCCTGCTGCAGCCCAGGAGCTGATTGGCTTTCCGGGCTGCAAGTGCACCCTGAGAGCTCCTGTTGAGCTTCTCGTGATGCCACTGTCCTTCTTGACCACATGACACACTGCAGTGAGTCCAACCATTATCTATGCAATGGGGACATTCACTGTGGTCAAGCAGTCACTAGCAGGGGGGCAGGTGAGCCCCTCAGCAGGATGAACACATGGATAACACAATCCCAGCACAGCACTGCTCTGCCGTGCACACCTCCATCACACACTGGACTCCATCACGCAGGCTGTGAGGCTGCCTACACAATTCTGCCTTGGATTCTGCTCTCTCCTGACTTTTCCTGCTGTATCCACTTCTGCAAGCATGCCTCCTGGCAGCTGTTACCAGGTAACTGGCTGTCAACCTCTGCCCTTCATCTGCCAGAATGGTTCTAAACCTGGGTTCAAGCATCTGGGGAAAACTACCTCCATTTATTTACTCCTATAATTGTCCATATACACAAGATTTAAGCAAGTGACACTTTCATGAAGTGACAAGATAACAACAGGCAGAGCCAGCAGAGAACAGGGAGGCTTCTGTCTTACCTTCTTTACACAGAAGCACAGAGATCTCTGTGGCAAGCCAGGCTGGATGTGGTCCTGGGCAACCTGAAGTCTCCAAGGAGACCTAATTGTGGCCTTCCAGGATCTGCAGGGGGCTCCAAGAAAGCTGGGGAGGGACTTTTGAGGGTGTCAGGGAGGGATAGGCCGGAGGGGAAAGGAGCTAAACTAGAAGTGGGGAGATTCAGCTTGGATGTCAGGAAGAAGCTGCTCCTCATGGGAATGGTGAGAGCCTGGCAGAGGTTGCCCAAGGAGGTGGTAGAAGCCTCCTGCCTGGAGGTGTTTGCAGCCAGGCTGGATGTGGCTGTGAGCAACCTGCTGTAGTGTGAGGTGTCCCTGGCCATGGCAGGGGAGGTGGAACTGGCTGATCCTTGAGGTCCCTTCCAACCCTGACAATTCTGTGATTTCAGAATGGGATGTTTTGGTGTCCCCATAACAAGGAGGATGTGGACAGGCTGAGAGAGTTGGGGCTGTCCAGACTGGAGAGGAGAAGGCTCCAGGGAGACCTTAGAGCAGCCTTCCAGTACCAGGGGGCTACAGTAGTGCTGGGAAGGGATTTTGACAAGAGCTGGGAGTGACAGGATGAGGACTGTAGCTTGAAGAAAGGAGATTTAGACTAGAGATTAGGAAGAACTTCTTCACCATGAGGGTGGGGAGAGAGTGGAACACGTTGCCCAGGGATGTGGTGGCTGCCCTGTCCCTAGAGGGGCTCAAGGACAGGTTGCATGACGCCTTGAGCAACCTGGGCTGGTGGGAGGTGTCCCTGCCCGTGGTGGAGGGGGTTAGAACTGGATGATCTTTAAGTTCCTTTCCAATCCAAATCACTCTATGATTCTGTGATTCATAGAAGAGAAGGGAGCTGCTGGGTGCCAGAGCTAAGGAGCATGCACAGATTTAAGAACCTCCTCTAATACTGCAGCCATAGATCTATGGCTAAGTGATGACTGTCAGGGAGCGGGTGACGGAGCAAACACAACCAACTCATTTTGTGTTCTAGGTGAGTTCCTCTATGGATGAAAGGAGGACATTAAAAACCAAACCAATCCAATCCAATCCAATCCAATCCAATCCAATCCAATCCAATCCAATCCAATCCAATCCAATCCAATCCAATCCAATCCAATCCAAACCAATCCAAACCAAACCAATCCAAACCAATCCAAACTGAACCAAACCAATACAAACCAAATGAAACAAAAGCAAACCAAACCAATCAAAACCAATCCAAACCAATCCAAACTGAACCAAACCAATACAAACCAAATGAAACAAAAGCAAACCAAACCAATCCAAACCAATCCAAACCAATCCAAACTGATCCAAAACAATCCAAACTGAACCAAACCAATCCAAAACAATCCAAACTAAACTAAACCAATCCAAACCAATCCAAACCGAATAGAATAGAATAGAATAGAATAGAATAGAATAGAATAGAATAGAATAGAATAGAATAGAATAGAATAGAATAGAATAGAATTACCAAGGTTGGAAGAGACCTTGAAGATCATCGAGTCCAACCTGTAACCACAACCTCACAACTAGACCATGGCACCAAGTGCCACATCCAGTCCCCTCCTGAACGCCTCCAGGGACGGAGACTCAACCACCTCCCCGGGCAGCCCATTCCAATGACGAATCACTCTCTCGGTGAAGAACTTTCTCCTCACCTCCAGCCTAAACTTCCCCTGGTGCAGCTTGAGACTGTGTCCCCTTGTTCTGGTGCTGGTTGCTAGGGAGAAGAGGCCAACCCCTTCCTGGCTACAATCACCCTTCAGGTAGTTGTAGAGAGCAATGAGGTCACCCCTGAGCCTCCTCTTCTCCAGGCTAAACAGCCCCAGCTCCCTCAGCCTCTCCTCATAGGTCTTGTGCTCAAGGCCTCTCACCAGCCTTGTTGCCCTTCTCTGGACACGTTCAAGTGTCTCAATGTCCTTCCTAAACTGAGGGGCCCAGAACTGGACACAGGACTCAAGGTGCGGCCTAACCAAAGCAGAGTACAGGGGCACAATGACCTCCCTGCTCCTGCTGGCCATACTATTCCTAATGCAGGCCAGGATGCGGTTGGCCCTCTTGGCTGCCTGGGCACACTGCTGGCTCATGTTCAGCTTCCCATCAACCAGCACCCCCAGGTCCCTCTCAGCCTGGCCGCTCTCCAGCCACTCTGACCCCAGCCTGTAGCGCTGCCTGGGGTTGTTGTGGCCAATGTGCAGAACCCGGCACTTGGATGTGTTAAATCTCATGCCATTGGACTCTGCCCAATGGCATGAAATGAAACAATGGCAAACCAAACCAATCCAAACTGATCCAAAACAATTCAAACTGAACCAAACCAATCCAAACCGAACCAAACCAATACAAACCAAATGAAACAAAAGCAAACCAAACCAATCCAAACCAATCCAAACTAAACTAAACCAATCCAAACCAATCCAAACCAATCCAAACTAAACTAAACCAATCCAAACCAATCCAAACCAAATGAAACAAAAGCAAACCAAACCAATCCAAACCAATCCAAACTAAACTAAACCAATCCAAACCAAATGAAACAAAAGCAAACCAATCCAATCCAAACTAAACCAAACCAATCCAAACCGAACCAAACCAATCCAAATCAAATGAAACAAAAGCAAACCAAACCAATCCAAACTAAACCAAACCAATCCAAACCGAACCAAACCAATCCAAACCAAATGAAACAAAAACAAACCAAACCAATCCAATCCAAACCAATCCAAACGGAACCAAACCAATCCAAACCAAATGAAACAAAAGTAAACCAAACCAATCCAAACTAAACTAAACCAATCCAAACCGAACCAAACCAATCCAAACCAAATGAAACAAAAGTAAACCAAACTAATCCACACTGAACCAAACCAATCCAACCCAAATGAAACAAAAGCAAACCAAACCAATCCAAACTAAACAAAACCAAACCAATCCGAACCAAACCAATACAAACCAAACCAAACCAATCCAAACCAAATGAAACAAAAGCAAACCAAACCAATCCAAACTGAACCAAAACAATCCAAACCAAATGAAAGAAAAGCAAACCAAACCAATCCAAACCAAACCAATCCAAACTGAACCAAACCAATCCAAACCGAACCAAACCAATCCAACCCAAATGAAACAAAAGCAAACCAAACCAATCCAAACTGAACCAAACCAATCCAACCCAAATGAAACAAAAGCAAACCAAACCAATCCAAACTAAACAAAACCAATCCAACCCAAATGAAACAAAAGCAAACCAAACCAATCCAAACCAATCCAAACTAAACTAAACCAATCCAAACCAAATGAAACAAAAGCAAACCAAACCAATCCAAACTAAACCAAACCAATCCAAACCGAACCAAACCAATCCAAATCAAATGAAACAAAAGCAAACCAAACCAATCCAAACTAAACCAAACCAATCCAAACCGAACCAAACCAATCCAAACCAAATGAAACAAAAACAAACCAAACCAATCCAATCCAAACCAATCCAAACGGAACCAAACCAATCCAAACCAAATGAAACAAAAGTAAACCAAACCAATCCAAACCAATCCAAACTAAACTAAACCAATCCAAACCGAACCAAACCAATCCAAAACAAATGAAACAAAAGTAAACCAAACTAATCCACACTGAACCAAACCAATCCAACCCAAATGAAACAAAAGCAAACCAAACCAATCCAAACTAAACAAAACCAAACCAATCCGAACCAAACCAATACAAACCAAACCAAACCAATCCAAACCAAATGAAACAAAAGCAAACCAAACCAATCCAAACTGAACCAAAACAATCCAAACCAAATGAAAGAAAAGCAAACCAAACCAATCCAAACCAAACCAATCCAAACTGAACCAAACCAATCCAAACCGAACCAAACCAATCCAACCCAAATGAAACAAAAGCAAACCAAACCAATCCAAACTGAACCAAACCAATCCAACCCAAATGAAACAAAAGCAAACCAAACCAATCCAAACTAAACAAAACCAATCCAACCCAAATGAAACAAAAGCAAACCAAACCAATCCAAACCAATCCAAACTAAACTAAACCAATCCAAACCAAATGAAACAAAAGCAAACCAAACCAATCCAAACTAAACCAAACCAATCCAAACCGAACCAAACCAATCCAAATCAAATGAAACAAAAGCAAACCAAACCAATCCAAACTAAACCAAACCAATCCAAACCCAAATGAAACAAAAGCAAACCAATCCAATCCAAACCAATCCAAACAAAAATCCAAACCAAATGAAACAAAAGTAAACCCAAACCAAAAACTAAACTAAACCAATCCAAACCGAACCAAACCAATCCAAACCAAATGAAACAAAAGTAAACCAAACCAATCCAAACTGAACCAAACCAATCCAACCCAAATGAAACAAAAGCAAACCAAACCAATCCAAACTGAACCAAAAATCAATCCAAACCAAATGAAACAAAAGCAAACCAAACCAATCCAAACTGAAAAAACAATCCAAACCAAATGAAAGAAAAGCAAACCAAACCAATCCAAACTGAACCAAACCAATCCAAACCGAACCAAACCAATCCAACCCAAATGAAACAAAAGCAAACCAAACCAATCCAAACTGAACCAAACCAATCCAACCCAAATGAAACAAAAGCAAACCAAACCAATCCAAACTAAACAAAACCAATCCAACCCAAATGAAACAAAAGCAAACCAAACCAATCCAAACTAAACAAAACCAAACCAATCCAAATGAAACAAAAGCGAACCAAACCAATCCAAACTAAACAAAACCAATCCAACCCAAATGAAACAAAAGCAAACCAAACCAATCCAAACTAAAAAAAACCAAACCAATCCAAATGAAACAAAAGCAAACCAATCCAAATGAAACAAAAGCGAACCAAACCAATCCAAACTAAACAAAACCAATCCAACCCAAATGAAACAAAAGCAAACCAAACCAATCCAAACTAAAAAACCAAACCAATCCAAACTAAACAAAACCAAACCAATCCAAATGAAACAAAAGCGAACCAAACCAATCCAAACTAAACAAAACCAAACCAATCCAAACCGAACCAAACCAATCCAAACTGAACCAAACCAATCCAAACCAAATGAAACAAAAGCAATCCAAACCAATCCAAACTAAACTAAACCAATCCAAACCAATCCAAACTGAACCAAACCAATCCAAACCAAACGAAATAAAAGCAAACCAAACCAATCTAAATTAAACCAAACTGATCCAAACCAATCCAAACTAAACCAAACCAATCCAAACTGAACCAAACCAATCCAAACCAAATGAAACAAAAGCAAACCAAACCAATCCAAACTAAACAAAACCAAACCAATCCACACTGAACCAAACCAATCCAAACCAATCCAAACCAAATGAAACAAAACCAAACCAAACCAACCCAAACTAAACAAAACCAAACCAATCCAAACTGAACCAAACCAATCCAAACCAATCCAAACCAAATGAAACAAAAGCAAACCAAACCAAACCAACCCAAACTAAACAAAACCAAACCAATCCAAACTGAACCAAACCAATCCAAACCAATCCAAACCAAATGAAACAAAAGCAAACCAAACCAAACCAACCCAAACTAAACAAAACCAAACCAATCCAAACTGAACCAAACCAATCCAAACCAATCCAAACCAAATGAAACAAAAGCAAAATAAACCAATCCAAATTAAACCAAACTGATCCAAGCCAATCCAAACTAAACCAAACCAATCCATACTGAACCAAACCAATCCAACCCAAATGAAACAAAAGGAAACCAAACCACTCCAAACTGAAGCAAACCAATCCAAACTGAACCAAACCAATCCAACCCAAATGAAACAAAAGCAAACCAAACCAATCCAACCCAAATGAAACAAAAGCAAACCAAACCAATCCAACCCAAATGAAACAAAAGCAAACCAAACCAATCCAACCCAAATGAAACAAAAGCAAACCAAACCAATCCAAACTGAACCAAACCAATCCAACCCAAATGAAACAAAAGCAAACCAAACCAATCCAAACTAAACCAAACCAATCCAAACTGAACCAAACCAATTCAAATCAAACCAAACTAATCCAAATCACCCAAACCCTACAAAGGCCTGGAATATATCTCACATCCCTGTGGCTTCTTCCCTCTCTGCCTCTGACCATTCCATAAGTGAGAAAGCAAGACTCTTTCTCTGTAATTCTCCAGAAGCTGGCTGAGTTCAGGCCAGTCCTCAGGTGGGATGAAGTGGCATTGCTCCATTCAAGCCAGTGAAGGTAGAGTGATTTTCCTTCTAGGGAAGTTTGTGATCCTTGTTACCCTCTAACCAAATGGAGCCACTCTGGAGGAGCATCAGGAGGTTCAGAGAGCCAATTGCAACAAAAAGGCAGCTTTTATAATACAGGTTTGGAATGGCCAAGATAAAGCAAATGCTGTTGTGTGACTGTGTGATGAAGATGTCCCCTCTGAGGGCCAAGATGCTGGCAGAAAGATAATCATACATGAGGAGGGGATTTGGATTTAGTGCTTAAATAATAAACTTTCCTTCAGCTACATAACCATAGAGGAGTGTGGGTTGGAAGGGACCTTAAAGATCATCTAGTTCCTGTCCCTGCCTTGGGCAGGGATACCTTATAGCAGACCAGGTTGCTCCAGGACTCATTCACCCTTGAAATCACAGAATCACAGAATGCCAGGGGCTGGGAGGGACCTCCAAAGCTCATCCAGCCCAACCCCCCTGCCACAGCAGGAGCACCCAGAGCAGCTCACACAGCAACACATCTAGGCAGGCCTTGAATAGCTCCACAGAGGGAGACTCCACAACCCCCCTGGGCAGCCTGCTCCAGGCTTCTGCCACCCTCACAGGGGAAAAATTCTTCCTCCTCTTGCCATGGCACTTCCTCTGCCTCAGCTTCCACCACTGCCCCTTGTGCTGGCATTGGGCATCCCCCAGCAGAGCCTGGCTCCAGCCTCTGGGCACTGCCCCTGCACAGCTTTAGCCACAGCAAGGAGCTCACCCTCAGGCTCCTCCTCTGCAAGCTCCAGAGCCCTCAGCTGCCTCAGGCTCTCCTCCTAAGGAAGATCTTCCACTGCCTGCAGCATCTTTGTGGCTCTGTTCTGGACTCTCTCAAGCAGTTCCCTGAGGTCCTTCCTGATCTGAGGGGCCCAAAACTGGACACAATCTTCCAGATGTGGCCTCAGCAGGGCAGAGTAGAATAGAATAGAATAGAATAGAATAGAATAGAATAGAATAGAATAGAATAGAATAGAATAGAATAGAATAGACCAGGTTGGAAGAGAACTTCAAGATCATCAAGTCCAACCTATCATCCACCTAATCAACTAAACCATGGCACCAAGCACCCCATCCTCCTATTTCCACCAAGTCTCCTCCTGAACACCTCCAGTGATGGTGACTCCACCACCTCCCTGGGCAGCACATCCCAATGGGCAATCACTCTCTCTGTGAAGAATTTCTTCCTATCATCCAGTCTGAAGCTCCCCTGGCTCTGGGCAACCAGTTCCAGTGCCTCACCACTTTCACTGGAGAAGAATTTCTTCCTAAGCTGTAATCTAAATTAATTATCACCTTTCTTTCCCTCTCTATTTTCCCCTAGTGCCATGAAATACAGGATTTCAGTGCTAGCTACAAAATAAACCCAGCAGATCCAATCCAGAATGAATGAAGAGAGGTCCTTATCTCCACCCTTTATAATGTGTTATGCCTGTGATTTAGGAGTTTTTTTTCATTGACTAATAGAGGGCAATAGCTTACAGTGAGATTCTGACTCTTATCTAGGAGTTTCCTTGTGGGCTTTACATCCTACATTGGCAAACAACACACACACACACACATATATATATATATATATTAGAATCACCTGCTTCTCCACTGAAATCTGGCTGGTTTTGGAGAGCCATGGCAGGGTTTCAGAGTTAGCCATATTGCATCCAAAATACTGAAAGGTTGCTCCCTTCAGCTGAGACCAAAGGCAAAGTTTAGGAACAGGGAGTACACTTGCAGCGGGCAGCCAGTCACCAGTGGTGTCCCCCAGGGATCAGTGCTGGGCCCCATTCTCTTCAATACCTTTATTGATGATCTGGATGAAGGGATTGAGTCCATCCTCAGTAAATTTGCAGCTGACACCAAGCTGGGGGCAGGAGTTGATCTGTTAGAGAGTAGGAGAGCTCTGCAGAGGGACCTTGCTAGGCTGGACAGATGGGCAGAGGCCAAGGGCAGGAGATTGAACACATCCAAGTGCCAGGTGCTGCACATTGGCCACAGCAACCCCAGGCAGTGCTACAGGCTGGGGTCAGAGTGGCTGAGAGCAGCCAGGCAGAGAGGGACCTGGGGGGATTGGTGGACACTAGGCTGAACACAAGCCAGCAGTGTGCCCAGGGGGCCAAGAAGGCCAATGGCATCCTGGCCTGCATCAGGAACAGTGTGGCCAGCAGGAGCAGGGAGGTCATTGTGCCCTGTGCTCAGCACTGCTTAGGCCACACCTTGAGTCCTGTGTCCAGTTCTGGGCTCCTCAGTTTAAGAAGGACATTGAGAGACTTGAAGGTGTCCAGAGAAGGACAAGAAAGCTGGGGAGAGGCCTTGAGCACAGCCCTGTGAGGAGAGGCTGAGGGAGCTGGGGTTGCTTAGCCTGGAGAAGAGGAGCCTCAGGGGAGACCTCATTGCTCTCTACGACTCCCTGAAGGGAGGTTGTAGCCAGGTGGGGGTTGGTCTCCCAGGTATCAAGAGACAGAAGGTGAGGACAGTCTCATGCTGCACCAGGGGAGGTTTAGGCTGGGTCTTAGGAAGCAGTTCTTCCCAGACAGAGAGATTGGCCATTGGGATGTGCTGCCCAGGGGGTGGTGGAGTCACCATCCCTGGAGGTGTTTAAGACCAGCATGGATGAGGCAATTGGTGCCATGGTTTAGCTGACTGGATGGTGTTGGGTGACAAGTTTGACTCTAGTGTGATGTGTCCCTGGCCATGGCAGGGGGCTTGGAACTGGATGGTCCTTGAGGTCCCTTCCTATCCTACAATTCTTTGATTGCTTTTTACATGTTTCTATGGCACTGTTGTTCGCCACTTGTCCCTTCAGGTGAATGCCATACCCCTTCCCAACCTCTCTTCTGCCCTCTGCAGAAATCCCCCAGGTCTGATTGAAGTCACAGAACCTTTCTGAGAGCAAAGTTAACAGTGTATGCTGGAGGAGATCAGAGCCTTGCATTATCTTGGGTGTTTGATCTTAATGAGGCCTGACAGCACTTCAGCTGAGTTAGAACAAAGTGTATAAAACTATCATCACTGTATTAGAGAACAGGACCCAGGATCTTTGATGTTCAAATCATTTCTTACTCAGGCCAAGACAAGGATGAGCTAACAGACTGCTGCTTGTTACACAAAGCAGCTGCTTGCAAAAACAACCAATGGAGAGAAAAAAAAACCCAAATCTGGAAACAGCCAAAAGGCTTTGCCAACAGATTGCACTTCAAACAAAAAGCAATTCTTCACAAGCTGATTGAAGGCCTGATGCTTATTGTCCAAAATAGCACCGCCAGCAGGGCCAGGGAGGGGATTCTGCCCCTCTGCTCCACTCTGCACAGACCACAGCTGCAGCTCTGGGTCCAGTGCTGGAGCCTCTGTCCCAGGATGGATCTGGAGGGGCTGGAAGGTGTCCAGAGAAGGGCCCCGAGGAGGAGCAGAGGGCTGGAGCTGCTCTGCTGTGAGGACAGACTGAGGCAGTTGGGGTTGTGCAGTCTGGAGAGGAGAAGGCTCTGAGGAGACCTCATTGTGACCTTCCAGGATCTGCAGGGGGCTCCAAGCAAGCTGGGGAGGGACTTCTGAGGGTGTCAGGGAGGGATAGGACTGGGGGGATGGAGCAAAACTAGAAGTGGGTAGACTGAGATTGGCTGTGAGGAAGAAGTTGTTGCCCATGAGGGTGGTGAGAGCCTGGCACAGGCTGCCCAGGGAGGTGGTGGCAGCCTCCTGCCTGGAGGTGTTTGCAGCCAGGCTGGATGTGGCTGTGAGCAACCTGCTGTGGTGTGAGGTGTCCCTGGCCATGGCAGGGGGTTGGAACTGGCTGATCCCTGAGGTCCCTTCCAACCCTGACAGTTCTGTGATTCTGTGATTCATTTCCTCTTTCACTATGGCTTTCTACTAGGAGAAGAGATCAACCCCCACCTCACTCCAATCTCCTCAGGCTCCTTTTCTCCAGGCTAACCATTCCCATTTCCCTCAGCTGCTCATTGCAAGACTTCTGCTCTAGATCTTCACTGCTCTTCTTTGGCCCCTTTCCAGCACCTCAGTGTCCTTCTTGTAGTGAGGGGCCCCAAACTGAGCCCAGTATTCAAAGTGCATCCTCACCAGTGCCAAGTCCAGTTAGGACAATCCCTTCCCTGGCCCTGCTGGCCACACTCTTGCTGATCCAGGCCAGGCTGTGCCACAGCTCCTGCAGTTATTTCTGCAAGTCATGGAGCAGAACCTTTGTGCTGTCATACTGAAGGATCCAAATTTACACCCTGCTGCTGAAAGATGCTTTGGAGGGGGTTGGGGGAGGTGGTCTGAGCCGAAGCTGATTTGATCTTGAAAGTCAGCAGAGTAGCTTCCTGCCTGAAGATCAGAGAGTTGTGTAGTGTTTCTCAGCAAAGGGTTAGGGAGGGAAAAAAAACAGACACCAAAAAAGCTCATCTCAGTTAATTACCAGAGTCAGATCTGTCTCATTAGTGTCATTGACTCATGTGGTGTGATCAAAAAAACAGCCACACAGCACAGAACGACTGCAAAGGTTGCACCCTAACAAATTAAACATGAAGAATGCTCCTTTGTGATTATGAATGAAACAGAATCCTTGATCATGGTTAATTATCCCTTTGGCCATCTGATGTAGCTGAACTTAAAGGGGTAAATAGGTACAGGATGTCAAAAGAGAAAGAAAAAGAGCAAAAATAACACAACCACATCTCTCAGCTCACCTCTACTCCCTACTACTACATCTTTGCTCTCACCTCTGCTCTGCTCTGCTGAGCCCTCACCTGGAGCACTGTGTCTGGTTCTGGAGCTTCTGCTGTTTGAGCAGCTCTTTGAGAGCCCAGAAACAAAAGTACAAAGCCAGTCACATCCTGAGCTGCAGCAAGAGAAGCAGAGCCAAGCAGGGCCAGGGAGGGGATTCTGCCCCTCTGCTCCACTCTGCACAGACCACAGCTGCAGCTCTGGGTCCAGTGCTGGAGCCTCTGTGCCAGGAAGGCTCTGGAGGTGCTGGAAGGTGTCCAGAGAAGGGCCCCGAGGAGGAGCAGAGGGCTGGAGCTGCTCTGCTGTGAGGACAGACTGAGGGAGTTGGGGTTGTGCAGGCTGGAGAAGAGAAGGCTCCCAGGAGAGCTTCCAGTATCTGCAGGGGGCTCCAAGAAAGCTGGGGAGGGACTCTTGAGGGTGTCAGGGAGGGATAGGACTGGGGGGATGGAGCAAAACTAGAAATGGGGAGATTGAGATTGGCTGTGAGGAAGAAGTTGTTGCCCATGAGGGTGGTGAGAGCCTGGCACAGGTTGCCCAGGGAGGTGGTGGCAGCCTCCTGCCTGGAGGTGTTTGCAGCCAGGCTGGAGGTGGCTGTGAGCAACCTGCTGTGGTGTGAGGTGTCCCTGGCCATGGCAGGGGGCTTGGGACTGGCTGAGCCTTGAGGTCCCTTCCAAGCCTGACAGTTCTGTGACTCTAACATAGAACCTGCCAGCACAAGGAAAGCTCACCATGTAAGTAGCTGCTCTGCTTGCTTTTTCTGTTGCTTTCATTTTGGTTGTTCTTTGATAAAAAATCCCCACTTTCCTCTTTTTCTCCTTCTCCTCCCCCTTCCCAAAGCCGCTGCCAATAGGAGTCGACTGAACAATAGGCCGTTATGCAATGCCCTGAAATGCACACAGAGGATGTGATGGTAATCAACTATTCAGAAGCCTGGAAATACTTTCTGCAAAGCCTGGGGAGAGAAAAAAAAAAAAAATTAAAAATAAAAAAAAAAAGGTTTAAAAATCTCAAAGAGTTGAATTCCTTCAGCCCTTACCAGAGAGCTTCATGCAGCCTGCCAGATAACCCCCAAACCGCTACCTAAAGGAAATCATTCCTAATTAGGTTCTGAGGAGGAAGTGCTGGCCCCAGTAAAATCATTACAGGCAACACTTCCTTCCCACAAGAGGATCATTACACTCCATGTGTTTTCAGAAGAAAGGGAATGCAGACCTCCTCCCTTCCTACAAGATCCTTGAGGTCCCTTCCAGCCCAAACAATTCTATGATTCTAATCCCCATCCTTTTCATCCCTGTTAAAAGCCACATCCCAACCCTCACAGTCTCACAGCATCACCAAGGTGGGAAAAGACCTCGAAGATCATCGAGTCCAACCTGTCACCACAGACCTCAGGACTAGACCATGGCACCAAGTGCCACATCCAGTCCCCTCTTGAACACCTCCAGGGACGGGGACTCCACCACCTCCCTGGGCAGCACATCCCAGAGGCTAACAACTCTCTCAGTGAAGAACTTTCTCCCGACCTCCAGCCTGAAGTTACCCTGGCACAGCTTGAGACTGTGTCCTCTTGTTCTGGTGCTGGGTGCCTGGGAGAAGAGACCAACTCCTTCCTGGCTACAACCTCCCTTCAGGCAGTTGTAGAGTTGTAGAGAGCAATGAGGTCTCCCCTGAGCCTCTCTTCTCTCACTCACATGGAGTTCTACACAATCACAGAATGTGAGAGGCTGGAAGGGACCTCCAAAGCTCATCCAGCCCAACCCCCTGCCACAGCAGGAGCACCCAGAGCAGCTCACACAGCAACACATCCAGGCAGGCCTTGAATAGCTCCACAGAGGGAGACTCCACAACCCCCCTGGGCAGCCTGCTCCAGGCTTCTGCCACTCTCACAGGGGAAAAATTCTTCCTCCTCTTGCCATGGCACTTCCTCTGCCTCAGCTTCCACCACTGCCCCTTGTGCTGGCATTGGGCATCCCCCAGCAGAGCCTGGCTCCAGCCTCTGGGCACTGCCCCTGCACAGCTTTAGCCACAGCAAGGAGCTCACCCTCAGGCTCCTCCTCTGCAAGCTCCAGAGCCCTCAGCTGCCTCAGGCTCTCCTCCTAAGGAGGATCTTCCACTGCCTTCAGCATCTTTGTGGCCCTGTGCCAGACCCTTTCAACCAGTTCCCTGAGGTCCTTCCTGATCTGAGGGGCCCAGAACTGGACACAACACTCCAGATATGGCCTCAGCAGGGCAGAGTGGAGGGGGAGAAGAATCTCTCTTGATCTACTCACCACTGCCCTTCTAATCCACCCCAGGATGGCACTTGGACCTGCTGCAGAAAGGAATGCAGCACTGCATTGGTGCACTTGGACCTGCTGCAGAAAGGAATGCAGCACTGCATTGGTGCACTTGCAGCTGCTACAGACAGGAATGCAGCACTGCATTGGTGCACTTGCAGCTGCTGCCACAGACAGGAAAGCAGCACTGCATTGGTGCACTTGCAGCTGCTGCCACAGACAGGAAAGCAGCACTGCATTGGTGCACTTGCAGCTGCTGCAGACAGGAATGCAGCACTGCATTGGTGCACTTGCAGCTGCTGCCACAGACAGGAATGCAGCACTGCATTGGTGCACTTGCAGCTGCTGCAGACAGGAATGCAGCACTGCATTGGTGCACTTGGACCTGCTGCAGAAAGGAATGCAGCACTGCATTGGTGCACTTGCAGCTGCTACAGACAGGAAAGCAGCACTGCATTGGTGCACTTGCAGCTGCTGCAGACAGGAATGCAGCACTGCATTGGTGCACTTGCAGCTGCTACAGACAGGAAAGCAGCACTGCATTGGTGCACTTGCAGCTGCTGCCACAGACAGGAATGCAGCACTGCATTGGTGCACTTGGACCTGCTACAAACAGGAATGCAGCACTGCATTGGTGCACCTGGAGCTGCTACAGACAGGAATGCAGCACTGCATTGGTGCACTTGGACCTGCTGCAGAAAGGAATGCAGCACTGCATTGGTGCACTTGGACCTGCTACAAACAGGAATGCAGCACTGCATTGGTGCACCTGGAGCTGCTACAGACAGGAATGCAGCACTGCATTGGTGCACTTGGACCTGCTGCAGAAAGGAATGCAGCACTGCATTGGTGCACTTGGACCTGCTACAAACAGGAATGCAGCACTGCATTGGTGCACCTGGAGCTGCTACAGACAGGAATGCAGCACTGCATTGGTGCACTTGGACCTGCTGCAGAAAGGAATGCAGCACTGCATTGGTGCACTTGGACCTGCTACAAACAGGAATGCAGCACTGCATTGGTGCACCTGGAGCTGCTACAGACAGGAATGCAGCACTGCATTGGTGCACTTGGACCTGCTGCAGAAAGGAATGCAGCACTGCATTGGTGCACTTGCAGCTGCTACAGACAGGAAAGCAGCACTGCATTGGTGCACTTGCAGCTGCTGCAGACAGGAATGCAGCACTGCATTGGTGCACTTGCAGCTGCTACAGACAGGAAAGCAGCACTGCATTGGTGCACTTGCAGCTGCTGCCACAGACAGGAATGCAGCACTGCATTGGTGCACTTGGACCTGCTACAAACAGGAATGCAGCACTGCATTGGTGCACCTGGAGCTGCTACAGACAGGAATGCAGCACTGCATTGGTGCACTTGGACCTGCTGCAGAAAGGAATGCAGCACTGCATTGGTGCACTTGGACCTGCTACAAACAGGAATGCAGCACTGCATTGGTGCACCTGGAGCTGCTACAGACAGGAATGCAGCACTGCATTGGTGCACTTGGACCTGCTGCAGAAAGGAATGCAGCACTGCATTGGTGCACTTGCAGCTGCTACAGACAGGAAAGCAGCACTGCATTGGTGCACTTGCAGCTGCTGCCACAGACAGGACAGCAGCACTGCATTGGTGCACTTGCAGCTGCTGCAGACAGGAATGCAGCACTGCATTGGTGCACTTGCAGCTGCTACAGACAGGAATGCAGCACTGCATTGGTGCACCTGGAGCTGCCACAGATGGGAATGCAGCACTGCACTGGTGCATGAACACACCAAACCCATGCATATGTCCATCCCAGATACACAAGCTCCAGGCAGAGGTAGAGGCTGGAATCACGGCCTCAGAAGAGGCAATGCTCTCCCTCCCCTCCTGCCTCACAGCCTCGTCGGAGGGGAGGTCACGTGGGCCCCTCCTTTGAAATCTAATTATGCTCTACTACCAAACACAAACAGAGGGAACAGCGTGTGCCCAGGGAGACATATCAAAGAGCTTTCCCCTGTGGAGCGTCTGCAATGCCTATTTTTAACCCAGGAGCCAAGAGTGTTGTCCCTTGGCTGAGATGACGCTAACCCCTGCCCAGCCAACCCAGAGAGCCTCCCCTGACGAGCGGTGTCTGTGGTGGGGCCAGACACAAACAGGGGGGATGCTATTCCAGCCCCTGAATCAATCAAGCCCTGCTGCAAATGGGTCTTTGCAGAATAGGTGAATTCGTCTTCCTGTGTGACTGAAAGGGAAAAAAACAAAAGAGTTGCTAAATGAGTGTTTCAGCCTCAAGAAAGAAGTCTCCCAACAAGAGAACAGACATCAGGAGAGTCTACCCAGAGCTCTCTCTGGCTTCTCTAAAACTGATGCACTTGGGAAGTCTCCCTTTGTTTAAGCCCAGGCTGGATGAGGCTGTGGCCAGCCTGATCTAGTGTGGGGTGTCCCTGCCCATGGCAGGGGGTTGGAACTAGATGATCCTTGTGGTCCCTTCCAACCCTGACTGATGCTATGATACTATGATACTATGAAGGAAAAAAGGTCTTCTTTGTTTAAACAACAATAAGAAAATTGTTATTTTGAAAACACAATTCAGAGGGTGTCAGGGGTTGGAAGGGACCTCTGGAGATCTGCCAGTCCAAACCTTCCTGCCAGGGCAGGAGCAGAGAAGCCAGCACAGGTCACCCAGGAACACATCCAGACAGGGATGGAAAGGCTCCACAGAAGGAGACTCCACAACCTCTCTGGGCAGCCTGCTCCAGGGCTCTGGGACCCTCACAGTCAAGAAGTTCCTCCTCATGTTGAGCTGGAACCTCCTGGGCTGCAGTTTCCATCCCTTGCTCCTTGTCCTATCCCAGGGCACAGTGAGCAGAGGCTGTCCCTGTCCCTTCCTTCCTGACCCCCAGCCCTCAGCTCTTGATAGACATTGATCAGATCCCTCTCAGCCTTCTCCTCTCCAGACTCAACAGCCCCAGGGCTCTCAGCCTCTCCTCCCCACGCAGTGCTGCAGTCCCTTCAGCATCCTTGCAGCCCTCCCTTGGACTCTCTGCAGCAGATCCCTGTCCCTCCTGAGCTGGGGAGCCCAGAGCTGGATGCAATCTTCCAGGTGAGGTCTGAGCAGGGCAGAGTAGAGGGGAGGAGAACCTCCCTGGCTCTGCTGGACACTCTCCTCTGAATGCCCCCAGGACCCCCTTGGCCTTCTTGGCCCCCAGGGCACATTGCTGTCCCATGCAGAGCTTGCTGCCCACCAGCACTCCCCCAGGGCTGCTCTCCAGCAGATCACCTCCCAGCCTGCACTGCTGCAATTTATTCTTCTTCTAACATGATTTATATCCTTGCATTCACAGCATACTCTAGTTTCTAGATGTAGGGCCATAGAAATGTTTTAGTTCAAAGAGACCTTTAAGTTCATCCAAGTCCAAGTACTACCCAGCACTGCCAGGCCACCACTACGCCATGAGCACCACATGTGGTCTCTTAGCACCTCCATGCATGGAGACTCCAACATCTCCCTGGGCAGCCTGCTTCAGGGCTTGAAAAAACCCTTGTGGGAATACATTGTTCCTAATATGCAACCTAAACCTCCCCTGGTGCAGCTTGAGGCTGTTTCCTCTTGTTCCATCACTAGGAAGAAGAGAACAACCCCGACCTGACACCAGTCTCCTTTCAGGTAGTTGTAGAGAGCAATGAGGTCTCCCCTCAGCCTTCTATTCACCAGACTAAACACCCCCCAGCTCCCTCAGCTGCTCCTCATCGGCCCTGTTCTCCAGACCCTTCACCACCTTCCTTGCCCTTCTCTGGACATCCTCCAACACCTCAGTGTCCTTCTTGGAGTCAAGGGCCTAAACCTGTACCCAGTATTTGAGGTGTGGCCTCACTGGTGCTGAGGACACAATGACAACCACTGTCCTGGTCCTGCTGTCCACACCATTCCTGATTCAGGCCAGCGTGCTCTTGACCTTCATGCAGAATCACAGGTTGGGAAAGACCTCAGAGATCATCAAGTCCAACCTGGTACCTAATACCTAACACCTCCTGACAACTAAACCATGGCTCCAAGTGCCACATCCAAGCCTTTGCTGAGCATCTTCAGGGGCAGGGACTCCTTGGCCACCTGGGCTCATCTTCAGCTGGCTGTGAAGCAAGCACCCCCAGGTGCTTTTCAACTGGATACTTCCCAGCTGCTCTGTCTAAAGCCTGGAGCAGCCTGTGCCAGGCTCTCACCACCCTCATGGGCAACAACCTCTTCCTAACACCCAATCTCAATCTACCCACTTCTAGTTCTGCTCCATCCCCCCCAGTCCTATCCCTCCCTGACACCCTCAAAAGTCCCTCCCCAGCTTGCTTGCAGCCCCCTGCAGATCCTGCAAGGCCACAATGAGGTCTCCTCAGAGCCTTCTCCTCTCCAGCCTGCACAACCCCAACTCCCTCAGTCTGTCCTCACAGCAGAGCAGCTCCAGCCCTCTGCTCCTCCTCGGGGCCCTTCTCTGCACACCTTCCAGCACCTCCAGAGCCTTCCTGGCACAGAGGCTCCAGAACTGGACCCAGAGCTGCAGCTGAGGTCTCAGCAGAGTGGAGCAGAGGGGCAGAATCCCCTCCCTGGCCCTGCTGCCCACACTTCTCTTGCTGCAGCCCAGGCTCTGCTTGGCTCTCTGGGCTGCAAGTGCTCCCTGCTGCCTCCTCTTCAGCTTCTCCTCCCCCAGCACCCCCAAGGCCTTTTCTTCAGGGCTGCTCTCCAGCCAGTCCCTGCCCTACCTCTAGCAGTACCTGGGATTGCCCTGAGCCAGCTGCAGGACCTTGCACTTGGTCTTGTTGAACCTCCTGAGGTTGTGCTGAGCCCACCTCTCCAGCCTGTCCAGCTCCCTCTGGATGGATCCTTCCCTCCAGCTGTCTGCTGCACCACACAGCTTGGTGTCATCAGCAACCTTGCTGAGGCTGCACTCACTGCCACTGTCCATGGCACCAACACAGATGTTGAACAAGCCTGGTCCCAGGACTGATGCCTGAGGGTCTCCACTTGTCCCTGGCCTCCACTTGGCCATGGACCCATTGACAGCCATCCTTTGGGTGCAGCCCTCAAGCCAGTTCTGTACCCACCGAGCTGTCCATCCGTGGAACCCATCCTGCACCAGCCTGGGCTCCAGGATGTGGTGCAGGACAGGGTCAAAGGCTTGAAAATAAAACTGTCTTCAACAGAGCATTCTAGCCTTATTATCATTTGAGGTCAAACTGACGTGTCCCTGGGCAGCCTGCTCCAGTTGGAGGTGTCCCTCATGAGTGCAGAGGGGTTGGACAAGATGACCTCTGAGGGTCCCTTCCAACCCAAACCATTCTGTGACCCTATGATCCTCACCAGCACATACAGTGCAGTCAGAATGATCACAGCCCATACATATCACAGAGCCACAGAATCTCAGAAGTGTTTGCTTGGAAAAGGCCTCTAAGGTCATCCTATCCAATGATCAGACTAATGCCACCATGGCCACCAACCCATGCCCCAGAGTGCTGTGTGCACACATTTCTTGAGCCCCTCCAGGGATGGTGACTCCACCACCCTGCAAAGATGCCTCATTTTAAAATTGCCTGATCTCTGGAACATGGGAAACCTGTTTCTAGGGACAGCTGTTGATGGAGAGTGCTCTTCCAACCCTTTGAAAGAATCTTCATTTGTACATCCCTATCAGGGGGCACAGGAGGAGAATGAGCAGAGGGCTGGAGCACCTCTCCTGTTGGAGGCAGACTGAGAGAGATGGGGTTGTGCAGTCTGGAGAGGAGAAGGCTCTGAGGAGACCTAATTGTGGCCTTCCAGGATCTGCAGGGGGCTCCAAGCAAGCTGGGGAGGGACTTTTGAGGGTGTCAGGGAGGGATAGGACTTGGGGGATGAAGCAAAACTAGAAGTGGGGAGATTGAGATTGGCTTTTAGGAAGAAGTTGTTGCCCATGAGGGTGGTGAGAGCCTGGCACAGGCTGCCCAGGGAGGTGGTGGCAGCCTCCTGCCTGGAGGTGTTTGCAGCCAGGCTGGAGGTGGCTGTGAGCAACCTGCTGTGGTGTGAGGTGTCCCTGGCCCATGGCAGAACTGGCTGATCCTTGAGGTCCCTTCCAGCCCTGACAATTCTGAGACTCTATGAAATCCCTGCTTGAGAGGAGTTTTGTCTGAGCACAGAGTGCTCTGCACCAGTGGCTCAGCAATCAGCACTAAATAAGGAACATGTAGTGAAGCCACTGTGACAGCACACTTTTGGTGAGTGAAACCACTGTGACAGTTTGAGCAGTGTGTGACTCAGTGAGTTTTGTTAGTTCAGCCAGGACACTTCCAACCTGTTCATAAATGCAGATGGAAAGACAGAGAACAGATTCTTTTGAGCATGTTTTAAGTTCACACCACAACAGGATGCTTGGGGCTGGGAGCTACTTCTGGAGATCATTGAGTGCCCTCCTAAACTAGGGTTACCCACAGCAGGTCACCCAGGATCACAATATCCAGGCAGGATTTGACTCTTTCCATAATTCTTCACCCTTAAAGGGATTTTTTCCCCCCTCAAGCTTAGTTGGAACCTCATTTGTTCCTCTTCGAGCTCCTTGTCCTGTCGCTGGGCGATCCTGAAAGGAGCCTGGCCCCATGCTCTTGACTTTTAGCCACTGATCAGCATTGATCAGATCCCCTCTCCTGTTTTCCTGGGTTCTGGTTTGTGCCCATGTGGACATTACCCCTTGTCCTGTCATTGGACACCACTGAGAAGTCTGGCCCCATGCTCCTGTCCTTCACCCTTCAGCCATCAGCGTTGCCCTTTGATCAGCGTTGCTCAGACCACCTTTGGGGCTGCTCCTCTCCAGGCTCAACAGCCCCAGGGCTCTCAGCCTTTCCTCCTCACAGAGATGTTCCAAGGCCCTCAGCCTCTTTGTAGCCTCTGCTGCACTCTCTCCAGTAGCTCCTTTTCTTCTTGAACTGGAGAGCCCAGAACTGGAGCCAGTACTTCAGATCTGCTCTCGCTAGGGCAGAGTATAGGGGAGAAAAACCTTCCTTGACCTGCAGGTCACACTCTGGTTACTACAGCCCACTTGCACACATCCTCTCTGGCTCTCGATGAGTTTTGTTCTTCCAGACCAGCTGAAGACAGTAGTTTATTACTGGAGTGTTTCCAAGTCCATCTCTAGACACAGCAGGTGCTCCAGGTTCTCTGATCTATAATTGAATCAGCTGTGCTTCTGTTTTACAGAACCACAGAATCACAGGTTGCAATGGTCCTGCAAGGGTCATGCACTCCAACCCCCCTGCAGGGAGCAGGGACATCTGCAACTAGAATGGTTCCAGGCAGGGGGCATCTGCCACCTCTCTGGGCACCCTGGGCCAGGGTCTCACCACCCTCCCTGCAAACAATTTCTTCCTTCTAGCAACTCTAAAATCTCCCTTTTTCAGTTTCAAACCATCCCCCCTTGTCCTGTCACATCAGGCCCTGCTCAAAAGTCTGTCCCCAGCTTTCTGATCATCCTCTTTAAGCACTGCAAGGCCACCAGAAGGTCTTCCTGGAGCCTTCTCTTCTCCAGGCTGAAGAATCCCAACTATCTCAGCCTGGCCTCACAGCAGAGGGCTTCCAGCCCTGCCAGCAAGGCTGAGGCCTCCTCTTATCCCTCTCCAACAGGTCCATGATGTGATGAGGACTCCAGAGCTGGCCCCAGCACAGCAAGGGGGGTTTGCAGCAAAGGGGCAGAATCCCCTCCCTGCCCCTGCTGCACATGCTGCTGGGGAGCAGCCTAGGATGGGGCTGGCTCAGGGCTGGCAGCACTTGGTGATGACTCATGTGCAGCTTCTCACTCACCTGCACCCCACAGATCTGGGCCCCTCAGTTTAGGAGAGATGTTGAGATGCTGGAAGGTGTCCAGAGAAGGGCAACAAAGCTGGGGAGGGGTCTGGAGCACAGCCCTGTGAGGAGAGGCTGAGGGAGCTGGGGTTGCTTAGCCTGGAGAAGAGGAGACTCAGGGGAGACCTCATGGCTCTCTACAGCTCCCTGAAGGGAGGTTGTAGCCAGGTGGGGGTTGGTCTCTTCTCCCAGGTGACCAGCACCAGAACAAGAGGACACAGTCTCAAGCTGTGCCAGGGGAGGTTTAGGCTGGAGGTGAGGAAGAAATCCTTCATAGAGAGAGTGATTGGGCATTGGGATGTGCTGCCCAGGGAGGTGGTGGAGTTGCTGTCACTGGAGGTGTTTAGGAAGAGCCTGGATGAGGCACTTGGTGCCATGGTTTAGTTGGTTGGATGGTGTAGGGTGATAGGTTGGACTTGATGATCTTGAAGGTCTCTTCCAACCTGGTTAATTCTATTCTATTCTATTCTATTCTATTCTATTCTATTCTATTCTATTCTATTCTATTCTATTCTATTCTATTCCATTCCATCCTATCCTATCCTATCCTATCCTATCCTATCCTATCCTATCCTATCCTATCCTATCCTATCCTATCCTATCCTATCCTATCCTACCCTATTCTATTCTATTCTATTCTATTCTATTCTATTCTATTCTATTCTATTCTATTCTATTCTATTCTATTCTTTCCTCTACAGGGCTGCTCTCCATCCCTTTGTCCCTCAGCCTGGGTGAGGATTGCCCCGAGGCAGGTGCAGGACCTTGCTGAACCTCAGGAGCTCCACAGGGGCCCATGTCTCCAGCTCATTCGGGCCAAGGCATTCCTCAGCCATCTGCAGCAGTAAGCTAAAGCTGCCCTTTTCTCTTTTTTTGCCTTTCTGCCAGCACAAGCCTACAGTTACATTTTTAGGTGCTTTCAGCTTCATTTGCAACATCAGCTCCTGCTCACTGCTTAAAGCAAGATGCTGGTCTTCACGGTGGGGTGACCTGATCCAGCCTGGTGAGACCCCCTGCTCGTAGCCAGCAGGCAGCTCCAGCCCTCCATGCAGCCACAGCTGCTGCCTTCCTGATCGCTGTACAGTGCCTTGGGGGGGAATCAGGGGGTGTGCACTGCAGCAGGAGGAGCTTGGACAGCTGGGGGCCGAGGAGCCAGGCTATGGACGGATGCAAGCCCCACCAAGTGGTGGCGCAGGGACCGGAAAAAAGGGAGGGAGCTGCCGGCAGCCCCCGCGCTGGCTGGATGATGGGCTCCTCGCTGAAATGAGGAAAGCAAAACACCACTCAGCAGTGATGAAAAGAAGCAAAAGAGCAGCCCTGAACTATCACTTCTCTCAGCGTTGCAGGGACTGGCTGCACGCCCAAGGCAAAATTACATTTCAGCTCTCACAGGCAGCCGAGCAGCTGGGGGAGAAATGCTGGAGCGTGCAGTGGACTGTCTGAGCTAAGCCCTCATTTCTGCTCAACCCAGAAAAGCAGCTGAAGAGTCCAACCTCAGGATTCAGGCTAGACGTTAAAAATGCCCCTTTTTTGGTGGTCTGGTGGGGTTGGGTTGGGTTGGTTTGGTTTGATTCGGTTTGGTTTGGTTTGGTTTGGTTTGGTTTCATAGAATCATAGAATCAGTCAGGGTTGGAAGGGACCACAAGGATCATCTAGTTCCAACCCCCTGCCATGGGCAGGGACACCCCACACTACATCAGCCTGGCCACAGCCTCATCCAGCCTGGGCTTAAACACCTCCAGGGACGGGGCCTCAACCACCTCCCTGCACAACCCATTCCAGGGCTTCACCACTCTCCTGGGGAAGAACTTCCAGCCTCAATCTCCCTATTTCCAGCTTCATTCCATTCCCCCTAGTCCTAGCACTACCTGAGAGCCTGACAAGTCCCTCCCCAGCCTTCTTGTAGGCCCCCTGCAGATTCTGGAAGGCCACAATGAGGTCACCTGGGAGCCTTCTCTTCTCCAGACTGAACAGCCCCAACTCCTTCAGTCTGTCCTCACAGGAGAGGTGCTCCAGCCCTCTGCTCATCCTCGTGGCCCTGCTCTGGACACCTTCCAGCACCCCCACATCCCTCCTGTAACAGGGGCTCCAGAACTGGAGGCAGTACTCCAGCTGGGGTCTCACCAGTGCTGAGTAGAGGGGGAGAATCCCCTCCCTTGCCCTGCTGGCCACACTTCTCCTGCTGCAGCCCAGGCTCTGATTGGCTTTCTGGGCTGCAAGTGCACCCTGAGAGCTCCTGTTGAGCTTCTCGTCCACCAGCACCCCCAAGTCTCTCTCCTCAGGGCTGCTCTTTGGTTTGGTTTGGTTTGGTTTGGTTTGGTTTGGTTTGGTTTTGTTTTTCAGCCCAGTGTAGAGTGGTTAAGTGATGCAGAAGCATCCCTACAGGAGACTTAAAACTCCTGATTCAGGGAAACTGCAGCCCACAGAACTGTTCCCCTGGTGCTGTGCACTCACAGCTGTGCTCCACTAAAACAGAAGGATCCTCTCGGGGCGCTGATGCTCTCCCCAAAACGGCAGCTGGGCTCTGCTACTCGCCACAAAGAGGTCCCCCCGGGAGCTGAGGTTTGCCTGGATTTAAATGTGGCCGTCAGAGGGGGACTGTCAGACACCTGGAGTGGAACTCACACCACAATTAGTTAACAAGCTACAAAACTCTGCATATCACAGAATCCAAATGGAGAGGGGGTTGGAAGAGATCTCTGGAGATCAGCTAGTCCGAGCCAACTACAGGGTCACCCACAGCAAGTTGCACACAGTCTGGAGAAGGGAAGGCTCTGAGGAGACCTGACTGTGGCCTTCCAGTACCTGAAAGGGGCTACAGGAATGCTGGGGAGGGATGTTTCAGGGTGTCAGGGAGTGATAGGACTGGGGGGATGGATCCAAGCTAGAGGAGGGGAGATTCAGATTGTACCTCAGAAAGAAGTTCACCATGAGAGTGGTGTGAATCTAGAACAGGATCAGGTTGCTCACAGCCACCTCCAGCCTGGCTGCAAACACCTCCAGGCAGGAGGCTGCCACCACCTCCCTGGGCAGCCTGTGCCAGGCTCTCACCACCCTCATGGGCAACAACTTCTTCCTCACAGCCAATCTCAATCTCCCCACTCCAAGTTTTGCTCCATCCCCCCCCAGTCCTATCCCTCCCTGACACCCTCAAAAGTCCCTCCCCAGCTTGCTTGCAGCCCCCTGCAGATCCTGCAAGGCCACAATGAGGTCTCCTGGGAGCCTTCTCCTCTCCAGACTGCACAACCCCAACTCCCTCAGTCTGTCCTCACAGCAGAGCAGCTCCAGCCCTCTGCTCCTCCTCGGGGCCCTTCTCTGCACACCTTCCAGCACCTCCAGTGCCTTCCTGGCACAGAGGCTCCAGCACTGGACCCAGAGCTGCAGCTGTGGTCTCAGCAGAGTGGAGCAGAGGGGCAGAATCCCCTCCCTGGCCCTTCTGGCCACACTTCTCTTGCTGCAGCCCAGGCTCTGCTTGGCTCTCTGGGCTGCAAGTGCTCCCTGCTGCCTCCTCTTCAGCTTCTCCTCCCCCAGCACCCCCAAGGCCTTTTCTTCAGGGCTGCTCTCCAGCCAGTCCCTGCCCAGCCTCTAGCAGTGCCTGGGATTGCCCTGAGCCAGCTGCAGGACCCTGCCCTTGGTCTTGTTGAAGCTCCTGAGGTTGTGCTGGGCCCAGCTCTGCAGCCTGTGCAGGTCCCTCTGGATGGATCCTTCCCTCCAGCTGTCTGCTGCATCACACAGCTTGGTGTCATCAGCAGCCCTGCTGGAGGTGCAGCATGTAAAGGTGATCTTAAAGGTCTCTTCCAACCCAAACCATTCCAGGTTTGTAGGGTTCCATATTTTAGTGCTGACCTGGCAGATCTGCTTTAATGATCGAACTTAAGGATCTTAAATATCTCTTCCAACCCAAACCTTCTATGTTTCTATGATTCTATGACTCTATGACTCTATGATTCTATGATTCTGTGATTCTGTGATTCTGTGATTCTCTGACTCTATGACTCTATGATTCTGATTCTATGTTTCTATGATTCTATGACTCTATGGCTTTATGGCTCTATGGCTCTATGACTCTATGATTCTATGACTCTATGGCTCTATGATTCTATGACTCTGAATCTCTGATTCTATGACTCCATGATTCTGTGACTCTATGGTTCTATGATTCTATGACTCTATGATTCTATGACTCTATGGCTCTATGATTCTGTGCCTCTATGACTGTATGGTTCTATGATTCTATGACTCTAAGACTCCATGATTCTATGACTCTATGGCTCTATGATTCTATGACTCTATGATTCTATGGTTCTATGACTCTATGACTCTGATTCTGTGATTCTATGACCCTATGACCCTATGACTCTATGACTCTACAACTCTATGATTCTATGACTCTATGATTCTATGACTCTATGGCTCTATGACTCTATGATTCTATGACTCTATGACTCTATAGTTCTATGATGCTATGGCTCTGTGACTCTATTATTCTATGATTCTATGACTCTATGGCTCTATGGCTCTGTGATTCTATGGCTCTATGATTCTATGGCTCTATGGTTCTATGACTCTGTGATTCTATGACTATGGCTCTATGATTCTATGACTCTATGGCTCTATGACTGTGATTCTATGACTCTATGGCTCTATGACTCTGTGATTCTATGACTCTATGATTCTATGACTCTATGGCTCTATGACTCTGTGATTCTATGACTCTATGGCTCTATGACTGTGATTCTATGACTCTATGGCTCTATGACTCTGTGATTCTATGACTCTATGATTCTATGGCTCTATGACTCTGTGATTCTATGACTCTATGACTCTGTGATTCTATGACTGTATGATTCTATGACTCTATGGCTCTGTGATTCTAATACTCTATGGCTCTATGACTCTGTGATTCTATGACTCTATGGCTCTATGATTCTATGACTCTATGGCTCTATGACTCTGTGATTCTATGACTCTATGGCTCTATGACTCTGTGATTCTATGACTCTATGATTCTATGACTCTATGGCTCTATGACTCTGTGATTCTATGACTCTATGGCTCTATGACTGTGATTCTATGACTCTATGGCTCTATGACTCTGTGATTCTATGACTCTATGATTCTATGACTCTATGGCTCTATGACTCTGTGATTCTAATACTCTATGGCTCTATGACTCTGTGATTCTATGACTCTATGGCTCTATGATTCTATGACTCTATGGCTCTATGATTGTGATTCTATGACTCTATGGCTCTATGACTCTGTGATTCTATGACTCTATGATTCTATGACTCTATGGCTCTATGACTCTGTGATTCTATGACTCTATGATTCTATGACTCTATGGCTCTATGACTCTGTGATTCTATGACTCTATGGCTCTATGACTGTGATTCTATGACTCTATGGCTCTATGACTCTGTGATTCTATGACTCTATGGCTCTATGACTGTGATTCTATGACTATGGCTCTATGACTCTGTGATTCTATGACTCTATGATTCTATGACTCTATGGCTCTATGACTCTGTGATTCTATGACTCTATGGCTCTATGACTGTGATTCTATGACTCTATGGCTCTATGATTCTATGACTATGGCTCTATGACTGTGATTCTATGACTCTATGATTCTATGACTCTATGGCTCTATGACTCTGTGATTCTATGACTCTATGGCTCTATGACTGTGATTCTATGACTCTATGGCTCTATGACTCTATGATTCTATGACTCTCTGAATCTCTGATTCTATGATTCTATGACTCTGATTCTGTGATTCTATGACTCTATGGCTCTATGACTATGATTCTATGACTGTATGACTCTATGATTCTATGACTCTATGGCTCTATGGCTCTGTGACTTCATGACTCTGGGACTCTATGGCTCTATGGCTCTATGACTCCGTGACTCTGTGACTCTATGATTCTATGTTTCTATGATGCTATAGATGAATGCTGACCTGGCAGCTCTGGTTTAAGGGTTGAACTGTTCTATGACTCTATGACACAGAAGCAAAGCCTCAGAGCAGCTAGCTCCAGTTGTTAAGATGGTGAACAATAACCAGCTATCAAAAGCCACACTGTTCCCTGTGGGTTTTTGGATGCTGAGTTGGGGCCACTGCCTGTGAGCTCAGCTTCCCTGAGAATAATCCACATACTGTACTTGACTCTCATCAAAGAAAAGAGAGCTGGCTTTGTTTCCCCTCATTTCAAGTTTAATTTTCTCTCCTTAATCTGGGCTTTCAAGGGCCTCACAGAAGTGTCAGCCCTGCCTTGCCTGATGATGGAATTTCATTAGTCTAGGGTGACATTTTAGACTTTGTTTTAATCATTTCCAGTGATATTGCTTCCTGCAGGGAAGGGTTCTTTTAAATAGGCAATACATTGCTGTGCACTGCAGAGACCTCCCCTGGCAGGATGGGAGAGGGAAAAATCACATCCTGATGGCTATTCATACCCCAAAAGCGGGCAGAGAGCAAGTAGGAATAAAGCAGGCAGAGAAACTCTGAGCATGGCCAGCTTTGTGCAAGAAGAGTCAATAGAGGACAAGGCAGGATCTGAACCACTGAGTCACACAATGGTAGGGGCTGGAAGGGAACTCCAAAGCTCATTGAGGCCAATCCTGCTGCCAAAGCAGCATCATGTGGGACAGGTGATGCAGGAACACATCCAGATGGCTCATGGAAGTCTCTAGAGGAGGAGACTCCCTATGCTGAACCAAGGTGAGGCCACATCTGGAATACTGCATCCAGTTTTGGGACCTTCAGGTCAGGAAGGATCTCAGGGAACTGCTTGAGAGAGTCCAGCACAGAGCCACAAAGATGCTGAATTGCAGTGGAAGATCTTCCTTAGGAGGAGAGCCTGAGGCAGCTGAGGGCTCTGGAGCTTGCAGAGGAGGAGCCTGAGGGTGAGCTCCTTGCTGTGGCTAAAGCTGTGCAGGGGCAGTGCCCAGAGGCTGCAGCCAGGCTCTGCTGGGGGATGCCCAATGCCAGCACAAGGGGCAGTGGTGGAAGCTGAGGCAGAGGAAGTGCCATGGCAAGAGGAGGAAGAATTTTTCCCCTGTGAGGGTGCCAGAAGCCTGGAGCAGGCTGCCCAGGGGGGTTGTGGAGTCTCCCTCTGTGGAGCTATTCAAGCCCTGCCTGGATGTGTTGCTGTGTGAGCTGCCCTGGGTGCTCCCTGCTCTGGCAGGGGGTTGGGCTGGATGAGCTCTGGAGGTCCCTCCCAGCCCCTCACATTCTGTGATTCTACCATTCTCTGAATACCTTTTAAACAGAACCAGAAGCATTCAGCAAAATGCAGGGGGAAGCTAACAGAAAACTCTCTGGCTTGATATTGTTATAAGTTAAGTACAAATTGATGCTTTCTATAGCCAGCTAATGTCATGAAAACCACTGCCCAGCTCCCAGCTGCTCTTCTGTTAATTGTTCTAAAGGAAGTTAACCCTTAGGACTAGAGCTCAAGTGCCTCCATACAGCCTGCTCAAGGTTCCCTTTGAAGCTGAGTGTCATTGATGGTGCCTGCAAATAGGATTTGGGGCATTCAAACGTGGAAATGATTGACAGGGGCTCTTTTTTGTGTCTGTTAAATCCCTTCCTTTTGAGCTGAGACGAAGGCAAAGCACTTGTCTTTTAATTGCTTCTTCTCACAAATCTCCCCAGAGCTTGGGATCCACAGCAGCACAAAGTGATGTCTGTTTAGTAGAAAGATGACAAAGAGCAATGCCAGCCTCCATAATCACAGGCTCACAGTATCACCAAGGTTGGAAGAGACCTCAAAGATCATCGAGTCCAACCTGTCACCACAGACCTCAGGACTAGACCATGGCACCAAGTGCCACATCCAATCCCCTCTTGAACACCTCCAGGGATGGGGACTCCACCACCTCCCTGGGCAGCACATCCCAATGGCTAACAACTCTCTCTGGGAAGAACTTTCTCCTCACCTCCAGCCTAAAATTCCCCTGGTGCAGCTTGAGACTGTGTCCCCTTGTTCTGGTGCTGGTTGCTAGAGAGAAGAGACCAACCCCCTCCTGGCTACAACCTCCCTTCAGGGAGTTTGAGAGAGCAATGAGGTCTCCCCTGAGCCTCCTCTTCTCCAGGCTAAGCAACCCCAGCTCCCTCAGCCTCTCCTCACAGGGCTGTACTCAAGGCCTCTCCCCAGCCTTGTTGCCCTTCTCTGGACACCTTCAAGTGTCTCAGTGTCCTTCCTAAACTGAGGGGCCCAGAACTGGACACAGGACTCAAGGTGTGGCCTAACCAGTGCAGTGGACAGGGGCACAATGACTTCCCTGCTCCTGCTGTCCACACTCTTCCTGATGCAGGCCAGGATGCCATTGGCCTTCTTGGCCCCCTGGGCACACTGCTGCCTCATGTTCAGGCAGCTGTCAATCAGCACCCCCAGGTCCCTCTCTGTTTGGCAGCTCTCAGCCACTCTGACCCCAGCCTGTAGCTCTGCCCAGCTTGGTGTCATCTGCACATTTGCTGATGACTGTCTCAATCCCCTCATCCAGGTCATCAATGAAGATGTTAAAGAGGATGGGGCCCAGCACTGATCCCGAGGGCACACCACTGGTGCCTGGCTGCCAGCTGGCTGTGGCACCATTATCAAAGCCACTGGATGCATCTTTAACTGATCCTTTGTTCAGATATTGCTATTTCCCATTACAGAAAAGGAATCTACCAGGAATGGGGCTTGTGACAGGGAATTTAACTTTCACCCAAGGGCTTATTTGCCTGCTGTCCTCCTTTTCTCATTGATTTTATTGTCTTTTTTTCTTTTTGAACATTTTTCTGCAGTGTTACAATCACAGAATCATAGAACCCTAGGATCACAGAATCATAGAAACACAGAATCCCAGAATCCTGGAATCACAGAATCACAGAATGCTCTGAGTTGGAAAGGACCTCCAAAGCTCATCCAGTCCAACCCCTTCTGCACTCAGCAGGGACATCCCCAGCTAGATCAGGTTGCCCAGAGCCCTGTCCAGCCTCACCTTCAATAGCTCCAGGGATGGAACCTCAACCTTCCCTGCCCAGGAACCCTGGGCAACCTGTGCCAGTATTCCACCAGCCTCATGCTGCAGAACTTGTTCCTCACATCCAGTCTCAATCTGCTCTGCTCTAGTCTGAAGCCATTGTCCCTGCTCCTGTCCCTGCAGGCCTTTGCAAACAGTCTGTCTGCAGTCTTCTTGCAGCCCCCTTCAGGTCCTGGCAGGCTGCTCTTAGGTCTGCCTGGAGCCTTCTCCTCTCCAGGCTGAACACCCCCAGCTCCCTCAGCCTGTCCTCAGAGCAGAGCTGCTCCAACTCCCTCAGCCTGTCCTCAGAGCAGAGCTGCTCCAACTCCCTCAGCATTTTTGTGACTCTCCTCTGGGCCTGCTCCATCAGGTCCAGGTCCTTCCAGTACAGAGTGCTCCAGACCTGTACACAGTACTCACAAACCCACAGCCTTGTGTTTTGCAAATGAACTGCAGAGCAGAAAACCTGCTTGGGGGTTTCTTTGTTGTCCAAGCTGAAGCAAGTGTCCAGCTCCAAGGGCACCATGTGTCAGCTACAACAATCCTGTCAGCTTGCATCATTTCTGTTGTTAGTAGCAGCTGTGTGGGAGCAGGCATGTTTCCCAGGATTTTCAATGGTACAAGGCTGAGCCCCTCAAAGCCAACCCTTGCCAATGCACAGCAACAGCCCAACCAAAGAGCTGACCTGGGAAAAACCCTTGAATGCTTCACAGGATCACCCACATGATCACAGAAACACTCAGGTTGGAACAGACCCTCAGGGTCACCAAGGCCAACCCTGCTCTGCAAGGCTCAGCCCTAAACCAGAGCCCCAAGCACCACAGCCAAACCACCTTCAAACACAGCCAGGCCTGGGGACTCCACCACCTCCCTGGGCAGCACATTCCAATCCCTGACCACTCCTGACAGGAAACAATTCTTCCTACTGCCCAGTCTGAACCTCCCCAGTCACAGCTTGAGGCCATTCCCTCTTGTTCTGCCACTAATTACCTGGGAGGAGGGACCAGCACCAGCCTAGATAGGTTTCTAGATGAGTATCCTCAAACTTAGCTGTTGGTATCTTTCCTTCCCTTAAGAAGCTTTAATCTTCTTCTCTTCCACAGAACCTTTCATTCTATTTCCTTTCTATTTAGGCCATGATAATGAGTTAGTTTACCTGCCTTGGTGAGTCATTGTGTACTCCTAGTGACAATCCTTATGATGTTACAATCACAGGATCAGAGGATCACAGAATGTTAGGAGTTGAAAGTGACCTCTGGAGATCTTCCAGTCCAACCCCCTGCCAGAGCAGGAGCAGAGAATCCAGCACAGGTCCCACAGGAACACATCCAGACAGGGATGGAAAGGCTCCACAGAAGGAGACTCCACAACCCCTCTGGGCAGCCTGCTCCAGGCCTCTGGGACCCTCACAGTGCAGAAGTTCCTCCTCATGTTGAGCTGGAACCTCCTGGGCTGCAGTTTCCATCCATTGCCCCTTGTCCTATCCCAGGGCACAAGTGAGCAGAGGCTGTCCCTGTCCCTTGCTTCCTGACTCCCAGCCCTCAGCTCTTGATAGACATTGATCAGATTCCTCTCAGCCTTCTCTCCAGACTCAACAGCCCCAGGGCTCTCAGCCTCTCCTCCCCAGGCAGTGCTGCAGTCCTTTCAGCATCCTTGGAGCCTCCCTGGGACTCTGTCCAGCAGATCCCTGTCCCTCTTGAGCTGGGGAGCCCAGAGCTGGATGCAATATTCCAGGTGAGGTCTCAGCAGGGCAGAGCAGAGGGGGAGGAGAACCTCCCTGGCTCCGCTGGCCACACTCCTCTGAATGCAGCCCAGCTGCATCGAGGTATTATTGGGAGGCTGGGAGGTGTCAGGTTACATCATTGTCCTGCAGTCAGCCAGGATGGTTTCTGCACTTTGAAGGACTCCTGGCCCCATTCCTGCAGCTGGGATTTGCTGGAGAGGCAGCCAGGACCATCTGCAAAGATCCACTGCTCCTCTTTTTGTTTGTTTGTTTTCTCTGCTTTTGTTTTCTTGTCCTTGCTGGGTTGCAGTATAACAGAGCCAGGCTTCCCTGAGAGCAAATGGCCACCTCCTAGATTTGATTTTATGCTTAGTGGGTTGAATCATGAGGCTGGGCAGGAGTTTCACAGGACGTGATTTCAGTTAGCTATTTATCGTCTTTCACCAAACCCTTGGCAATAAGACAAACTTATCAAGGCTGCCAGTGGAGAGGGAAGCCCAGGAAACCTGTCAGCCTTTATTTGGAGACAGTATCCAAGGCCATCCTCGTGCCTGCAAGGGAGTGAATCGTAGAACACAGTCATAGAATCACTAAGGTCGGGGAAGGCTTCAAGGCCAACCTTCTACGCAACACCTCCACGACCACTGGACTGTGTCCCCAGGTGCCATGGCCACACATTTCATAGTAGAATCATAGAATCAACCAGGCTGAAAATGACCTCAAAGATCATCAAGTCCAACCTGTCACCCAGCACCTCATGACTACTAAACCATGGCTTCAATTGCCACATCCAAGCCTTTCCTCAACACCTCCAGGGATGGGGACTCCGCCACCTCCCTGGGCAGCACATCCGAATGGCTAACAACTCTCTCTGTGAGGAACTTTCTCCACACCTCCAGCCTAAACCTCCCCTGGTGCAGCTTGAGACTGTGTCCTCTTGTTCTGGTGCTGCTTGCCTGGGAGAAGAGGCCAACCCCCACCTGGCTACAACCTCCCTTCAGGGAGTTGGAGAGAGCAATGAGGTCTCCCCTGAGCCTCCTCTTCTCCAGGCTCAGCAACCCCAGCTCCCTCAGCCTCTCATTTCTTGAACACTTCCAGGGATAGTGACTTCACCACCTCCCTGGTCAGCCTGTTCCAATGCCTGACCACACGTCCAGCAAAGAAATTCTTCCTAATATCCAATCTAAACCTCCCTGGAACAGGTTGAGACCATTGCCCCTTCTCCAGTTGTTAGCTACTCAGAAGAAGAAGCCCCTGCCAGACTCATTGCAACTTTCCTCTGAGAGCACAAGAAGGTCTCCTTTCAGCCATCTCTTCTTCAGGCTAAACAGTCCCAGCAGGCTTAGGGAAGGACCTGATGGCCCTGAAGTATGTTTCTTCAAAGGTCTGGAAGACTGACCTAAGCTGGAACATGCTGGAAAGTGTCCAGAGCAGGGCCACGAGGAGGAGCAGAGGGCTGGAGCTGCTCTGCAGTGAGGACAGACTGAGGGAGTTGGGGTTGTGCAGGCTGGAGAAGAGAAAGCTCCCAGGAGACCTCATTGTGGCCTTCCAGGATCTGAAAGGGGCTCCAAGAAGGCTGGGGAGGGACTTATGAGGGTGTCAGGGGGTGATAGGACTGGGGGGATGGAGCAGAACTAGAAATGGGTAGATTGAGATTGGCTGTGAGGAAGAAGCTGTTGCCCATGAGGGTGGTGAGAGCCTGGCACAGGCTGCCCAGGGAGGTGGTGATTCTGTGATTCCGTGGTGGAGTCCCCATCCCTGGAGGTGTACCTGTGGCTGTGGCACTCTGGGACATGGATTAGTAGCCATGGTGGTGTTGGGTTGCTAGTTGGATTGGATGATCTTGGAGGTCTTTTCTAAGAAAAATGTTTCTATAATTATAGAATGGAATGGAATGGAATGGAATGGAATGGAATGGAATGGAATGGAATGGAATAGAATAGAATAGAATAGAATAGAATAGAATAGAATAGAATAGAATAGAATAGAATAGACCAGGTTGGAAGAGACCTTCAAGATCATCACGTCCAACCCATCATCCAACACCACCTAATCACCTAACCCATGGCACCAAGCACCCCATCAAGTCTCTTCCTGAACACCTCCAGTGATGGTGACTCCACCACCTCCCTGGGCAGCCCATTCCAATGGGCAATCTCTCTCTGTGTATAGAACTTCTTCCTAACATCCAGCCTAAACCTCCCCTAGCACAGCTTGAGACTGTGTCCTCTCTTCTGGTGCAGGGGGAAGCTGATCAGAGAAGGATTGTGAGTTCTGGTGGATAACACCTCTGTGAAAACAACTTTATAGCAAGCCAAAGAGGACATGAGCATCTTTAAAGGTCTGGTGCTCCTCCTTCTCCAAAACTGTGCTACTTTTTAGGAAGGATATAAAGGGAGCAGAAGAAAGTTTGCATAACAGAATGCAGCTGAGGTGATGAAAGACACATAACACATTCCATATAGGACGTGAAAAGAAGGACTGATATTATGCAAAAGAAACAAAGGACAGGAAAAGAATGGAAATTTATAAACCAGAAAGATGCCAGAGGAAAGAATGAGAAGGCATTGGCTTGCTTTGGCAGCTTTTCTTTGACACAGGCTTCAGAAAATTGGGGCACAAAAGGAAATAGCTCTTCAGAAAGCAGGTAGTCCCACCAATGGCTGCTGGACAGGCATTTGGAAGAGCAATCCACTAAGAGTTAGAGAATCACAGAAAGGACCTCTGAGGTCATCAGGTCCAAGCATCAACCCAGCACCGCCATGGCCATCAAACCCTGCCCCACAGTGCCATGCCCACACACTTCTTCATGGCTGTACCTGCCACACTTTACTGCTCCAGAGCCAGGTGCTGAGGCAGTACTGGTTAAGAACCTCTTGAATACTAAACCAGGATCAAATCACAGCATCACAGGAACACTCAGCTTGGAAAAGAGCCTCAGGGTCACCAAGGCCAACCCTGAACCCTGCTCTGCAAGGCTCAGCCCTAAACCAGAGCCCCAAGCACCACAGCCAAACCACCTTCAAACACAGCCAGCCTTGGGGACTCCACCACCTCCCTGGGCAGCACATTCCAACCCCTGACCGCTCTTGACAGGAAACAATTCTTCCTACTCTCCAGTCTGAACCTCCCCAGTCACAGCTTGAGGCCATTCCCTCTTGTTCTGTCATTAGTGACCTGGGAGCAGAGACCAGCAGCAACCTCTCCACAACCTCCTTGCAGGGAGCTGCAGAGAGCCAGGAGGTCTCCCCTCAGCCTCCTCTCTTTCACACTAACCAGCCCCAGCTCCTTCAGTCTCTCTCCAGCAGATTCCTTCTCCAGGCCCTTCCCAGCTTCCTTGCCCTCCTCTGCCCTGGCTCCAGCACCTCCACAGCTCTCTGGCACTGAGGTGCCCAGAACTGGACACAGCACTGGAGGTGTGTCCTGCCCAGAGCTGAGTGCCAGGGGACAATCCCCTCCCTGATGCTGCTGGACACAGCATTGCTGAGCCCAGCCAGGAGGCCTTTGGCTTTCTTGGCCCCCTGGGCACACTGCTGGCTCCTCTTCAGCTGCTTGGCCATCAGCACCCCCAGGTCCCTTTCTGCCAGCAGCTTTCCAGTCACACTGCCCCAAACCTGCAGCCTTGCTTGGGGTTGTTGTGTCCCAAGCTCAGGCCCTGGCACTTGGCCTTGTTGAAGCTCCTGCTGTGAACACTGGCCATGGCTCCAACCTCTCCAAGTCCCCCTGCAGAGCCTCCCTGCCCTGGTGCAGAGTTCTGAGATATAAATTGACTCCAGGCTCAGAAATTGATTCGAGCTGAAACCAAAGAACGAAGAGTGCCTACCTTGGCAAGAAGTTGCCCAGCTCTAGCTCTTGGGTGTGTTTGGTTAGCTCCATCTGGAAACAGCACCAGCACAGACAACCCTATGGTGACACTGAACCAGGAGCACCACTCCTGTGAAGTGGCATTCCTGACGATTAAAAGCAGTTACCAGGGCTACCTTGCATCAAGAGCTGAGGGGGCGAGTTAGTAGCATGGAAACCTAGCCAGGGTACCACAAAAATAGCCTCACAAAGAAGTCTCAAGTTGAAGCCACTGGAGAGTCAATCAAGTTGTTGTTGTTGTGATTATTATGGTTTTGTTCTTTTCCTTTGTGCTGCCACAGAATAAAACCAACGCTGAGTCGCGTGGATCCGGGGTCTGACTTGGAAAGATGATTCTTGTGTGCATATGGTTAAGGAAAGGATTTTGTGGAGTCTCTGGAGGCATTCAAAACCTGCCTGGAAGTGTTCCTGTGTGATTCACTCCAGGTGATCCTGCTGTAGCAGGGAAGGCTTAGACTAAATGGTGCTTCAAAGGGCTGGAGAACCTGCCCCGTGAGGACAGGCTGCGAGGGTTGAGGCTGTTCAGCCAGGGGAAGAGAAGGCTTTGGGGAGACATTAGAGCAGCCTTCCAGTACCTCAAGTGGGCTACAAGAAAGCTCTAGAGGGGCCCTTGACAAGGGCTTGCAGTGATAGAATGAGGGGAAGTGGCTTTGAGCTGGAAGAGGGGAGATTCAGGCTGGAGATGAGGAAGAAATTCTTTCCAGTGAGGGTGATGAGACACTGCAACAGGCTGCCCAGGGTGGCCGTGGATGGCCCCTCCCTGGAGGTGTTCAAGGCCAGGCTGGATGAGGCCTTGAGCAACCTGGGCTGGTGGAAGCTTTCCTTGCCTATGGTGGGGGAGGTTGGAAGGTGCCTTCCAACCCCTACCATTCTGTGATCATACTACTCCCTACTGTGGTACTAACAAATGACACAAGTCATCACAGGATTCCACAGCATCCATGTGAGAGACTAAAGCTTGTCTCTCCTGGTGACTCAACAAAGATAAAATCACTTGCTGTTTGTCCAGACAAGAGCTGATGTGCGTTGGGCAGAGCCACTGGAAGGACTCTTGGAAGGTGCAAAGATAACATTGCTCACGGGACTGCAGCTGGCCTGCAACAATGGCCCAAGGGCCCAGCATTCACACCTTGAGGACAAGATCATTTCCAGCCATCAGATACCCCAGGAAAGGACAATGGCTCCTGATGTGTTAAGGGTGTGTGGGTAGCTAGATGGAGCAGGAGGAGGCGGAGGCCTTCCCCCCTCCACCCAGTGGCTGCCCAAACTCACCTGAGCACACGGAAAGGTTTCCTGGGGAACGATCCCTGGACCTAAAGATGATTTCCCAGAACGATATCCTGGGGAACAACACCTGGACACTTGCCTAAGGGCTAAAAAACTGTATAAAAGACTGGAGCAGCTACTGGCTTTTTAGGAGGAGAAAATGGGAGAAGCAAGATGCAGAAGAAAGCAGACGGCAGCACTCGCTGGAAACATCCCGGGGCCAACACAATGGATCTTGGACTCTCCGTGCCCTAAGTTCCGGCTGCTGCAACTCATGGAGCTGAAGAAGCTGCCCAGAGGAGCTCATCCCTTTTACAGCCAAAGCCTCAGCACCCTTCCTCTGCAGACCCAACATCTCCTGCAGCACCGTTTCTCTACAGACCCAACACCTCCTGCAGCACCTTTCCTCCACAGACTCAAACTGTCTTGGGGGGGTGAGGGGTGTGGTAATATAATTCTTTCCCTCTTCTCCCTCTCTTCTCTCTCTTCCTATTCTCTCTCTCTCCCCTTCTGATCCCTCCACTTTATTTATGTCCATCCACTGTAGTTATGTAATCAATAGTCTAGCTGTTGATATTTTGGCCTCGTTTGTGCCTCTAATTTCACGGCACGGGAATAGTCATTAAAAACCTGAATCTCTTTCCCTCTCCGGATCGAGACAATCCACCACTAGTGCAGACAAAAATCATTCACCTTCCTGCTGCTGAAGTCCTGTCAATGCTCCACAATGGGATAAGAAGACAAAGAAGTGGATTTCTTTCTCCACAAAACCTGTCTCCAGGTTAAGCTTCCTGACACAAACCCACCATGAACAGAAATACCTCACAGGAGAGTGCTGTGGGCACAGCTCTGAGCACATGCACACAAAGACACATACACATCCCAGAATCATAGAATTGTTAGGGCTGGAAGGGACCTCAAGGATCATCAGGTTCCAACCCCCCTGCAGGGAACCCTCACACTTGCTGTGGGCTCTTTCTCCATCTGGAATAAGTTTACACCTCTTAAATCATAGAATCACAGACTAATAGGTATTGGAAGGGACCTCCAGAGATCGTCTCAAGTTCAACCTCCCTGCCAAAGCAGGAGCACCCAGGGTAGGTCACACAAAAATAAGCTCATGTGGGTCTTGACAGTCCCCAGAGAAGGGATCACAGAATCACAGAATTACTCAGGTTGGAAGGGACCTCAGAGATACAATAATAATACAATAATAATAATACAATAAACCAGGCTGGAAGAGACCTTCAAGTTCATCAAGTCCAACCCATCAACCAATCCAACCCACCGAAACAACTAACCCATGGCACCAAGCACCCCATCAAGTCTCCTCCTGAACACCTCCAGGGATGGTGACTCCACCACCTCCCTGGGCAGCACATTCCAATGGGCAATCACTCTCTCTGTCTAGAACTTCTGCGTAAGAACCAGCCTAAACATGCCCTGGCACAGCCTGAGACTGTGTCCTCTTGTTCTGGTGCTGGCTGCCTGGGAGAAGAGACCAACCCCCACCTGTCCACAACCTCCCTTCAGGGAGTTGGAGAGAGCAATAAGGTCACCTCTGAGTCTCCTCTTCTCCAGGCTAAGCAACCCCAGCTCCCTCAGCCTCTCCTCACAGGGCTGTGCTCCAGACCCCTCCCCAGCTTTGTTGCCCTTCTCTGGACACCTTCCAGCAAGTCAACCTCCTTCCTAAACTGAGGGGCCCAGAACTGAACACAGGACTCAAGGTGTGGCCTGACCAGTGCAGTGGACAGGGGCAGTATTCTATTAGAATATTATATATACACTAGATATATTCTAGAATAGTATTCCATTCCATTCCATTCCATTCCATTCCATTCCATTCCATTCCATTCCATTCCGTTCCATTCCATTCTATTCTATTCTATTCTATTCTATTCTATTCTATTCTATTCTATTCTATTCTATTCTATTCTATTCTATGCTATTCCATTCCATTCCATTCTATTCTATTCTATTCTATTCTATTCTATTCTATTCTATTCTATTCTATTCTATTCTATTCTATTCCATTATATTCCATTCTACTCTATTTGATTCTATTGCTTGGATGAGGACTGCTGCTGGCTCCCTGCTTCTCTGCCACGTGGTCAAGCCCGATCCTTCTCCCTGCTACCTCCAAGCCTCTTCAAAGAGGCTGGTTTTGTGTTGTTGTTTTTCCCCCATCCATCCTTGCTCCTTACCCTTGTGAACCCTTCCTGTTATTCTCTTATATATATAGTTCAATGAAAATTCTTTCCCTCTCTACTTCCAAGCCAACTCCAAATTATTTCTTGGTGGATTTGCTCCTTCCCTTCCTTTTGCCTCTCCATTGGGAAAGAGGAGGGGTGACGAGCAGGGAAGGCATTCTCAGCCTTGCCCCCACCTGAGCTCTTAAGTCCCAGTTAAGGCACAAACCACCACAGACATTTATGAACGTTCATGAGATCCCCTCTCAGCTTTCTCAGTGTGCAAGGAGAACCCCCCTTAGCCTGCTGGCCACACACAATGCTAAATGCTTTCAGATGCCTCTGTCCTGTTCATCACAGGCCATGGTATGAATGAAAGATAACTCAGCTCAAAACCTCAGAGTGTGCATCCCCTGAACGCTGTCTTCCCCCTTTCAGAGCTCAGAGTGTTCTCAGTTTTAGGCTGTGGGTGGCTTTGTGCACTCACATCCTAATCACCTTAGCTCCTCCTCTTTTTCCTTCTAGAGGAACTGTCACCACCATGAAAACTGTTGTTCAAAGCACACCTAAGCAAGGAGGTGACCTGAGGCTTCATTATCTAATTGATCAAACAAGATGCTAATTAAATGCAGCTGGGCCTAATCAAAGTAGGGACACAATGTAGAGAGACAATGAAACTGTCAGCAAGGTGCATCAAGGCGACTGGAGCTCACTCTGCTGCTTAATTACATGAAAGACTTGGAGAGGAGCCTAGCAGAGAGATAATTGGGTGTGGATCATGCACTGCACCATGGGGATGGGAGACCATGGTTTGGGAGGGCCTGCATCTCAGTCAGGAACTCTCCTTTACATCACTGCTCTTGCCAAGCTTGCTCAACTCCTACAGTCTTGACTCTTAACCCAGTCTGTGCTGGGGTATCTGAAGGGATAAACACCCACCCAACACCTCCATGGCCATTACACCAACCCAACACCACCATGGCCATTACACCAACCCAACACCTCCATGGCCATTACACCAAACCAACACCTCCATGGCCATTACACCAACCCAACACCACCACAGCCATTACACCAACCCAACACCACCACAGCCATTACACCAACCCAACACCACCATGGCCATTACACCAAACCAACACCTCCATGGCCATTACACCAACCCAACACCACCATGGCCATTACACCAACCCAACACCACCATGGCCATTACACCAAACCAACACCTCCATGGCCATTACACCAAACCAACACCACCACAGCCATTACACCAACCCAACACCACCATGGCCATTACACCAACCCAACACCACCATGGCCATTACACCAACCCAACACCTCCATGGCCATTACACCAACCCAACACCACCACAGCCATTATACCAACCCAACACCACCACAGCCATTACACCAACCCAACACCACCATGGCCATTACACCAACCCAACACCACCATGGCCATTACACCAACCCAACACCTCCATGGCCATTACACCAACCCAACACCACCATGGCCATTACACCAAACCAACACCACCACAGCCATTACACCGACCCAACACCACCACAGCCATTACACCAACCCAACACCACCATGGCCATTACACCAACCCAACACCACCATGGCCATTACACCAACCCAACACCTCCATGGCCATTAAGCCAGCCCAACACCTCCATGGCCATTACACCAACCCAACACCTCCATGGCTGTTAAACCAACCACACCTCCATTAAAGCCAGCCCAACACCTCCATGGCCATTAAGCCAGCCCAACACCACCATGGCCATTACACCAACCCAACACCTCCATGGCTGTTAAACCAACCCAACACCTCCATGGCCATTAAGCCAGCCCAACACCACCATGGCCATTACACCAACCTGACACCACCATGGTCATTACACCAACCCAACACCTCCATGGCCATTACACCAACCTGACACCACCATGGCCATTACACCAACCCAACACCTCCATGGCCATTAGACCACGGCTCCAAGCACCATCCACATGGTTCTTGAACACCTCCAGGGCTGGTGACTCCACCACCTCCCTGTGCAGCCTGTTCCAGCACCTCCCCACTCTTTCAGTAAAGAATTTCTTCTTAATCCCCAATCTAGACCTCCCCTAAAAGCATTTCAGTTCACTTCCTCTTGTTGCATTACCTGAAACTAAGGAGAGGAGACCAACCCCCACCTTGCTACAGCCTCCCATCAAGTATCCCCTCACCAGGCTAAGCAAACCCAATTCCCTCATCTGCTCCTCCCCAGCCCTGATCTCCAGACCCTTCCCCAGCTTTGTTGCCCTTCTCTGGAAATGCTTCAGCACCTCAATGTCCTTCTTGTACTGAAAGGCCCCAAACTGAACTGAGTTGTCTGAGCTGTGGCCTCACCAGGGCCCAAGCACAGGGGAAGGATCACTTCCCTGCTCCTGCTGGCCACACTGCTCCTGATCCAGGCCAGGATGCTGGTGGCCTTCTTGGCCACCTGAGCACAATGCTGCCTCCTGTTCAGGCAACTGGAAGTCCAATTCATGATGGCAATACTGAAAGAATCCTACCCCAACAGTGCCCTTAAAAGTGAGGACAGACACAAGATGATTTGTTTAATGCCATGCAATGAATCAGGAGCTCAACTATGACCCAAAGTCACTGACATCAGTCTTCTGCTCTAACTTGTGGGCACAACTCCAGCTGTTTAATGATGTGGATAAAAACTCCAAGGCATGGCTCTGTCTGGTGTCATTGCTGCTTAGTTACTAACTGTACACTGCCACAGTGAAGATTGCCCTGGAGCCCAGCACAGCTTCCCCCTTATTGAATAGAGTGGCATCTCCAGCATGGAGAAATTAGCCACTACTGTGGGTCACATACACACACAATTTGGCACATAACCACCAGTTCCTTGAGTGTTTCCAGCTCCTGATTGCCACAAAACCCACAGAGCAATAGTATCATAGAATTGTTAGGGCTGGAATGGACCTCAAGGATCATCCAGTTCCTCCTCCAGTGCTGCAGTTTCCATCCATTGCCCCTTGTCCTATCCCAGGGCACAGTGAGCAGAGGCTGTCCCTGTCCCTTCCTTCCTGACCCCCAGCCCTCAGCTCTTGATAGACATTGATCAGATCCCTCTCAGCCTTCTCCTCTCCAGACTCAACAGCCCCAGGGCTCTCAGCCTCTCCTCCCCAGGCAGTGCTGCAGTCCCTTCAGCAGCCTTGCAGCCCTCCCTTGTATTTCCATGTATTTACAGCTCAACAAGCAGAAGTAATCTGCTTGTCCTGGGCTGCATTCAGAGGAGTGTGTCCAGCACAGCCAGGGAGGTTCTCCTCCCCCTCTACACTGCCCTGCTCAGACCTCACCTGGAAGATTGCATCCATCCCTGGGCTCCCCAGGTCAGGAGGGACAGGGATCTGCTGGAGAGAGTCCAAGGGACTGGAGGTGGAGTTTACACATTGTGCCTTGAGAATAAACTGCCTGGGTGCTCTCCCTCTCTATAGCACTCTGCTGAGACCCCACCTGGAGCTCTGCATCCAGTTCTGGAGCCTCTGTGCCAGGAAGGCTCTGGAGGTGCTGGAAGGTGTCCAGAGAAGGGCCCCGAGGAGGAGCAGAGGGCTGGAGCTGCTCTGCTGTGAGGACAGACTGAGGGAGTTGGGGTTGTGCAGGCTGGAGAGGAGAAGGCTCCCAGGAGACCTCATTGTGGCCTTCCAGGATCTGCAGGGGGCTCCAAGCAAGCTGGGGAGGGACTTTGGAGGTGTCAGGGAGGGATAGGACTTGGGGGGGTGGAGCACAACTAGAAGTGGGGAGATTGAGATTGGCTGTGAGGAAGAAGTTGTTGCCCATGAGGGTGGTGAGAGCCTGGCACAGGTTGCCCAGGGAGGTGGTGGCAGCCTCCTGCCTGGAGGTGTTTGCAGCCAGGCTGGAGGTGGCTGTGAGCAACCTGCTGTGGTGTGAGGTGTCCCTGGCCATGGCAGGGGGTTGGAGCTGGCTGATCCTTGAGGTCTCTTCCAGCCCTGACAACTCTGCTTCTTTTGAAAGTGGTCTTTGCCTCTCCTGCTCCTAGGCAAAGGGGCAAGGTGAGCTGCTGCAGCAGAGGCACATGGGTAGCAGAGCGGAGAGAAGAATCCAAGTCTCCGACTTGCAGCTCAGTGTATTTCCTCTGCAGCAGATGGACTCTCTCCTACAGAGGGAGCAGAGTCCTCCAGATCAGTGAGTAATTGGTCTTGCCTTAATCCAGCAATCTGCATTCCTTCACAGCCCTCACAACCGCAGCACAAGCTGCCCAGCCAAATGAGAACACTGTTTTCTTCTCCTTTTGGAAAGCAAATGATCCTTGCCCGATGTGCAGTCGCTGTATTAATTATGAAAACAGCTATTTACTTAACGATCTCCACACACCCCCCCCCCCCCTTCCCCACCCCCTCCCCAGCTTCCTGTTCTAAACCACTCTAAAAGTAAAACCAGTTAAACGTTGAGGCAAGTTTCAGTGCCCCAGAGAAGTGCCCCCAAGGCACCCCAGCCACTGGAGAGCTGGGAAATGCCCTGGTAAATTAGCAAGCCTGGCACAAGCCCTGCTGGCAAATCCAGTCACTGCTGTGCCCTGCTGCATTGCTCTCTCCTGCTCGATTCATTCCCCCTTAATGCCATGCAGGTTGGGCAGATGATAGCAGTGGCTTTGCTCGAGTGGCACTGACTCTATTGATGTTTAACTACAGAGAAGAGTAAAAAGAGAGAGAAAAAAACCCCAGAAAAATGGCTCAGGAATTAAACTACCACTTGAATGACATTTCTTCATGAGTACTGCATCCAGCTCTGGGCTCCTGTGGCAGGGTCACAGCTGCCCAGCTCAGGAGGGACAGGGATCTGCTGGAGAGAGTCCAAGGGAGGGCTCCAAGGATGCTGAAGGTACTGCAGCACTACCTGGGGAGGACAGGCTGAGAGCCCTGGGGCTGTTGAGTCTGGAGAGGAGAAGGCTGAGAGGGATCTGATCAATGTCTATCAAGAGCTGAGGGCTGGGGGTCAGGAAGGAAGGGACAGGGACAGACTCTGCTCACTGTGCCCTGGGATAGGACAAGGGGCAATGGATGGAAACTGCAGCACAGGAGGTTCCAGCTCAACATGAGGAGGAACTTCTTGCCTGTGAGGCTCCCAGAGCCCTGGAGCAGGCTGCCCAGAGAGGTTGTGGAGTCTCCTTCTGTGGAGCCTTTGCATCCCTGTCTGGATGTGTTCCTGGATCCTGTGGTCCTGCTCTGGCAGGGGGGTTGGACTGGATGATCTCTTTGTGTCCTTTTCCTACCCCTGTCATCCTGTGATCCCTTTTTTAACTATCTATTATCTCTTCAGCAGTTATTTTTCCATCACATAAATCCTTTGTATAGTTACTGTGTTTCACGTAGGGCTATTAGAAGAAATAAATGTAGAAGATCAAGGTTCAGGCTGCAGGAAACCTAATGCCTCTCTGTCCCTTATGGGCTCCACATGGAGGGCCAAGAGGGCCAGTTCCAAAGTGGGAAAAAAAGGTAGTTAAAACCTGTGAGGTCACATATCTGCTTTCAACACCAAAGGCACAAACAAGCATTGGTGAGGCCATCATGGGAGTCTCATGGCTAAAATACAGGGAAGTGAGGGTGCCCATTTTCCCAGCACTGGTGGGGTCACACCTCAGACACTGGGTTCACTTTTGGGCCCCTCGCTACAAGAAGGACATTGAGGAGCTGGAGAGAGTCCAGAGAAGGGCAACTGAGCTGGGGAGGGGTCTGGAGCACAGCCCTGTGAGGAGAGGCTGAGGGAGCTGGGGTTGCTTAGCCTGGAGAAGAGGAGGCTCAGGGGAGACCTCATTGCTCTCTACAACTCCCTGAAGGGAGGTTGTAGCCAGGTGGAGGTTGGTCTCTTCTCCCAGGCAGCCAGCACCAGAACAAGAGGACACAGTCTCAAGCTGTGCCAGGGGATGTTTGGGCTGAATGTGAGGAAGGAGTTCTTCCTAGAGAGAGATTGGCCCTTGGGATGTGCTGCCCAGGGAGGTGGTGGAGTCACCATCCCTGGAGGTGTTTAGGAAGAGCCTGGATGAGGCACTTGGTGCCATGGTTGAGTTGATCAGGTGGTGCTGGGTGATAGGTTGGACTGGATGACCTCGAAGGTCACTTCTAACCTGGTCAGTTCTGTATTCTGTATTAAGAAGAGTGTGGCCAGCTGGTCAATGGAGGGTCTCCTCCCTCCCCTCTACTCTGCCCTGCTGAGACCACATCTGAGATCATGCGCCTGGTTCTGGGCTCCCCAGTTCAAGAGAGACACTCAACTACTGCAAAGAGCCCAGCAGAAGCTACAAAGACACTGAGGGACCTGGAGCAGCTCTGTGAGGAGCAAAGACTGAGGAGCAAAGGGCTGTTGGGCCTGGAGAAGAGCAGCCCCAGATGGGAGCTGGTGAATGCTCAGCTACAGCTAAACATTGAGGGGCAAGAAGATGAGGCCAGACTCTTTTCATTGGTGCCCACCGACAGGGGAAGGGGCAAGGGGCTGTGGTGGTTTGAGCCTTAACTGGGAGTTAGGAGCTCAGATGAGGGCAAGGCTGAGAATTGCTCCCCCACTCCTCCCTCCTCCCTCCCAACAGAGAGGGGAGAAAAGGAAGGAGCAAATCCACCAAACAATAATTAGGAGTTGGCTTGGAAGTAGAGAGGTGAAGAGTTGTCTTTAAGCAATATATATATATATAACACACACAGGAAAAGGTTCACAAGGGCAAAGAACAAGGATGGATAGGAGGGGGACAAAGAAGAAGAACACAAAACCAGTCTGTCTCTGAAGAGGCACAGAGGCAGCAGGGGGAAGGATCAGGCCTGACCACGTGGCAGAGGAGCAGGAGGGCAGCTGCAGTAGCTCTCATCCAGCAGAGGCAGGAGCCAAAAGGGGCTAACAGCTACAATGTCCTGCTTTTTATACCCTAGCTGGGCAGGGAGGGGACAGTGGAACAAACTCAGCTTCCCAGGGGAGGAAGGCCCTGCAGGGAGTACAAAGTACCTGCAAGCCCTCCCCCCTGCTCTGGTTTCTTTGTTTGTTTCCAGAACGGGTGTTAAGCCACCACATGGGCACAACCTGGAACCCTGAGCTTCCACCTAAACATAAGGAACAATGTTTGCTGTGAGGGTGCTGGAGCCCTGGAGCAGGCTGCCCAGAGAGGGGGTGGAGTCTCTTTCTCTGGAGAGATCATAGGATCATAGTATCAGTCAGGGGTGGAAGGGACCACAAGGAGCATCTAGTTCCAACCCCCTGCCATGGGCAGGGACACCCCACACTACATCAGCCTGGCCACAGCCTCATCCAGCCTGGCCTTAAACACCTCCAGGGATGGGGCCTCAACCACCTCCCTGCACAACCCATTCCAGGGCTTCACCACTCTCCTGGGGAAGAACTTCCTCCTCACCTCCAGCCTCAATCTCCCCACCTCCAGCTTCAGTCCATTCCCCCTAGTCCTATCACTACCTGAGAGCCTGAGCAGTCCCTCCCCAGCCTCCTTGCAGGCCCCTGCAGATTCTGGAAGGCCACAATGAGGTCACCTGGGAGCCTTCTCTTCTCCAGCCTGAACAGCCCCAACTCCTTCAGTCTGTCCTCACAGGAGAGGTGCTCCAGCCCTCTGCTCCTCCTCGTGGCCCTGCTCTGGAAAACCTTCCAGCACCTCCAGATCCCTCTTGCAATAGGGGCTCCAGAACTGGAGGCAGTACTGCAGCTGGGGTCTCAGCAGGGCTGAGCAGAGGGGGAGAATCCCCTCCCTTGCCCTGCTGGCCACACTTCTCCTGCTGCAGCCCAGGCTGATTGGCTTTCCGGGCTGCAAGTGCACCCTGAGAGCTCCTGTTGAGCTTCTCCTCCCCCAGCACCCCCAAGTCTCTCTCCTCAGGGCTGCTCTCCAGCCAGTCACTGCCCAGACACCAGACTCCAGGCTTTCCTGGACATTGTCATCCAGGGAAAGCTGCTGTGGGTGCCCCTGCTTCAGCAGAAGGGGTTTGTCTGGCTGACCTGCAGAGGTTCCTTTCAACCCCTACCATCCCGCGATCAATACAAAGAAACGCTGCAATGCCTGAGGTGCTGCAGCAAGTTCCACATCAAGGCAGCAAAATGCCTGTGCTTCTGTTTTGTTATTTCCTCCCCATCCCTTTTCCTGGCAAGGAGAGAGTTCCCATGCCTCTGTGAGAGATGCTGCACCACACAAGGTTTCTTGACAGCAGGGTTAAAGCCCTTAACTCTCAGTGGAGCAGGGAGGGTTTAATTAAAATCTGCCCAGGCTGTGTTTGCAACATTTTGAGAGGAGCCTGGAAGATATGCAGAGTGATTCTTATGAGAGCATTACAAGTGCTGCTCTCTGATAGTCTATTAATATTTGCCCAATTCTATTCCCCAGGCTCCACTGATGCTCATATTGCTCTCAGGCGCGCTACAAACTTCCTGCCTCTGCTGTGATTTGGGGCTCCAGAAGCTCGCAGCATTGGGGGATGTCTGTACCCACACTGGTAGGTGAATGTGCCTTCACAGCACCACAGGGTGTCAGGGCTTGGAAGGGACCCAAGGATCCAGTGTGGAAGCAACTACAGGGCTGGTTTTATCCTTCCAGTGGTTCTCTCAATGCACTCGATGTTTTATTTTCACAGGATCACAGCTCACAGGGTGTCAGGGGTTGGAAGGGACCCAAAGAGATCATCCAGTCCAACCTCCCTGTCAGAGCAGGAGCAGAGAATCCAGCACAGGTCACCCAGGAACACATCCAGACAGGGATGGAAAGGCTCCACAGAAGGAGACTCCACAACCTCTCTGGGCAGCCTGCTCCAGGCCTCTGGGACCCTCACAGTCAAGAAGTTCCTCCTCATGTTGAGCTGGAACCTCCTGTGCTGCAGTTTCCATCCATTGCTCCTTGTCCTATCCCAGGGCACACATGAGCAGAGGCTGTCCCTGTCCCTTCCTTCCTGACCCCCAGCCCTCAGCTCTTGATAGATATTGATCAGATCCCTCTCAGCCTTCCCCTCTCCAGACTCAACAGCCCCAGGGCTCTCAGCCTCTCCTCCCCAGGCAGTGCTGCAGTCCCTTCAGCAGCCTTGCAGCCCTCCCTTGGACTCTCCCCAGCAGATCCCTGTCTCTCCTGAACTGGGGTGCCCAGAACTGAATAGAATAGAGTAGAGTAGAGTAGAGTAGAGTAGAGTAGAGTAGAGTAGAGTAGAGTAGAGTAGAGTAGAGTAGAGTAGAATAGAATAGAATAGAATAGAATAGAATAGAATAGAATAGAATAGAATAGAATAGAATAGAATAGAATAGAATTAACCAGGTTGGAAAAGACCTTTGAGATCATCCAGTCCAAACTATCACCCAACACCATCTAATCAACTCAACCATGGCACCAAGTGACTCATCCAGGTTCTTTCTAAACACCTCCAGGGATGGTGACTCCACCACCTCCCTGGGCAGCACATCCCAATGGCCAATCACTTTCTGTGAAGAACTTCTTCCTACATACAGCCTGGCACAGCTTGAGACTCTGTTCTCTTGCTCTAGTGCTGCTTGCCTGGGAGAAGAGACCAATCCCCACCTGGCTACAACCTCCCTTCAGGGAGTTGGAGAGAGCAATGAGGTCTCCCCTGAGCCTCCTCTTCTCCAGGCTAAGCAACCCCAGCTCCCTCAGCCTCTCCTCACAGGGCTGTGCTCAAGGCTTCTCCCCAGCCTCGTTGACCTTCAAGTCTCTCAATGTCCTTCTTAAACTGAGGAGCCCAGAACTGGACACAGGACTCAAGGTGTGGCCTAACCAATGCAGAGTACGGTGCAGAATGACTTCCCTGTTCCTGCTGGCCACACTGTTCCTAATGCAGGCCAGAATGTCATTGCAGTACTCAAGATGGGGTCTCAGCAGGACAGAGCAGAGGGGGAGGAGAACCACCCTGGCTCTGCTGGACACACTCCTCTGAGTGCACCCCAGGACCCCATTGGCCTTCTTGGCCCCCAGGGCACGTTGCTGTCCCGTGCAGGGCTTGTTATCCACCACAGAACTCTGGAGCACATCCCTGCTAGATGGATAAATAGCAATGCTTCAGCAACAGTTGGGAAACACACCAGAGCCCTAGCTGGCTGCCCCTCCCACAGCTAATGTGTCAGCCTTAATGCAGTTAGTCATCTTCCATTAGATGTAATGGTGCCAGGCAAATTGTGAATGATGCCAATAACTTGGGCAACCTTCTGAAAAGCCACTTCAGCTGTTCAATTGTCCCACTTTGTCACTCCCCTGATCCTGCTAATGCAACCAGTTGAGATTAAGGCAAGCTAAAAGTATAAATAAGGGGCAGCACATTCCAGTGGCTTCCAACTCTCTCTGGGGTTGGACTGGATTCTGTGATTCTATGATGTATGATTCTATGACTCCATCATCCTAGGATAAAATGATTCTCTGTTTCTATGATTCTGTTATTCTATGACTCTGATTCTAAGATTCTATGACTCAGTGATTCAGTGATCCTATGATTCTATGACTGGTTCTCTGATTTAATGATTCTATGATTCTGTGACTCTATGACTCTGATTCTATGACTCTATGACTATGACTCTATGACTGTGAATCTGATTCTATGACTCTATGACTATGATTCTATGACTGTGAATCTGATTCTATGACTCTATGACTCTATGATTCTATGATTCTATGACTCTGATTCTCTGATTCTCTGATTCTCTGATTCTCTGATTCTATGACTCTGTGACTCTGTGATTCTATGTCTGATTCTGATTCAATGGTTCTGTGATGCTATGATTCCATGACTCTATGAGTCTATGTTTGGATGACTCTCTGATTCTTTTAACCCATGCTTCTATGGTTCTCTGAGGAGCCAGGAGCAGACTGAGCTTGGGAAAGCATGGAGAGCAAGTAACAACTTTGAAAAGCAGGATGGGGTTCTTACCACAGACAGGAGCCTATGTGAGCTGGAGGTGGCACAGAATCATTCATAGTATCAGTCAGGGTTGGAAGGGACCACAAGGAGCATCCAGTTCCAACCCCTGCCATGGGCAGGGACACCCCACACTACATCAGCCTGGCCACAGCCTCATCCTGCATGGAGGCCCCAGCCTCCAGGACGGGGCCTCAACCACCTCCCTGCACAACCCATTCCAGGGCTTCACCACTCTCCTGGGGAAGAACTTCTTCCTCACCTCCAGCCTCAATCTCCCCACCTCCAGCTTCAGTCCATTCCCCCTAGTCCTAGCACTACCTGAGAGCCTGACAAGTCCCTCCCCAGCCTTCTTGCAGGCCCCCTTCAGATTCTGGAAGGCCACAATGAGGTCACCTGGGAGCCTTCTCTTCTCCAGCCTGAACAGCCCCAACTCCTTCAGTCTGTCCTCACAGGAGAGGTGCTCCAGCCCTCTGCTCCTCCTTGTGGCCCTGCTCTGACACCTTCCAGCACCTCCAGATCCCTCTTGCAATAGGGGCTCCAGAACTGGAGGCAGTACTGCAGGTGGGGTCTCAGCAGGGCTGAGCAGAGGGGGAGAATCCCTCCCTTGCCCTGCTGGCCACACTTCTCCTGCTGCAGCCCAGGAGCTGATTGGCTTTCCGGGCTGCAAGTGCACACTGAGAGCTCCTGTTGAGCTTCTCCTCCCCCAGCACCCCCAAGTCTCTCTCCTCAGGGCTGCTCTCCAGCCAGTCCCTGCCCAGCCTGTACTTGTGCCTGGGGTTGCCTCCACCCAGCTGCAGGACCCTGCCCTTGGTCTTGTTGAAGCTCCTGAGGTTGGCTTGTGCCCACCTGTCCAGCTCCCTCTGGATGGATCCTTCCCTCCAGCTGTCTGCTGCACCACACAGCTTGGTGTCATCACAACCTTGCTGAGGCTGCACTCACTGCCACTGTCCATGGCACCCACAGAGATGTTGAACAAGCCTGGTCCCAGGACTGATCCCTGAGGGACTCTGCTTGTCCCTGGCCTCCCCTGGGCCATGGACCCATTGACAGCCACTCTCTGGGTGCAGCCATCAAGCCAGTTCTGTATCTATCTAGTGGTCACCCATCACACCCATGTGTCACCAGCCTGGAGACCAGGAGGTGGTGCAGGACAGTGCTGAAGGCTTTGCTCTGGGCCAGGGAAACGACATCAGCTGCTCATTGCAGGGAATCACATGCAATGTTGGAATTACTTCCATGGCAGAGGTTTGCAAGGCACCCACCTGCTCAGAGGAGGCAAAGAAAAACCCCCATGAGGTGGAGATGCTAATGGAAATGCAAACCAGGCAGATGAAAAGATGCCACAGGTTGCAATCAAGGGAGGTTTCAAGAGCTGCTCAGCCAAGTGCTGGACTCCATTAAATTGGACTAGCAAATGCCAGCAGCGAGCAGCAGTGCAGGCTCAGTTTGGAGCAGGCTGGCACGGTGCAGGGGTCAGGATTCAGGTTTCAGACTGATCTTAAGATCAGCCCTGTTTCCTTTGAACACAGTTCCCAGAATCTCAGACAAGAAGTGCTGCAGTTCCAATTTTCACAACTTGTCAGGGTGTCCTCTCAGCACCCCTGTCCCTTCCAATGCTTGTCCACAGCACAGCCTTTGGCTGCAACCAAGGAGATGGAGGAGATGGAGGGGCTGGCAGGTGTCCAGAGAAGGGCCCTGAGGAGGAGCAGAGGGCTGGAGCTGCTCTGCTGTGAGGACAGACTGAGGGAGTTGGGGTTGTGCAGGCTGGAGAGGAGAAGGCTCTGAGGAGACCTCATTGTGGCCTTGCAGGATCTGCAGGGGGCTCCAAGCAAGCTGGGGAGGGACTTTGGAGGGTGTCAGGGAGGGATAGGACTGGGGGGATGGAGCAGAACTAGAAGTGAGGAGATTCAGATTGGCTGTGAGGAAGAAGCTGTTGCCCATGAGGGTGGTGAGAGCCTGGCACAGGTTGCCCAGGGAGGTGGTGGCAGCCTCCTGCCTGGAGGTGTTTGCAGCCAGGCTGGATGAGGCTGTGAGCAACCTGCTGTGGTGTGAGGTGTCCCTGGCCATGGCAGGGGGCTTGGAACTGGCTGAGCCTTGAGGTCCCTTCCAAGCCTGACAGGTCTGTGATTCTATGAATCTAACATAACTGCAGCTAATACACAATCAATGTCTATCAATATCTGAGGGCTGGGTGCCAAGAGGGAGGGGACAGCTCTGCTCAGTTGCACCCTGTCACAGGCCAAGGGGCAATGGATGGAAACTGCAGCACAGGGGTTCCAGCTCAACATGAGGAGGAACTTCTTGACTGTGAGGGTCCCAGAGCCCTGGAGCAGGCTGCCCAGAGAGGTTGTGGAGTCTCCTTCCTGGAGCCTTTCCATTGCTGTCTGAATGTACAATACAATACAATACAATACACCAGGTTGGAAGAGACCTTCAAGATCATCGCGTCCAACCCATCAACCAATCCAACCAACCTAATCAACTAACCCATGGCACCAAGCACCCCATCAAGTCTCCTCCTGAACACCTCCAGGGATGGTGACTCCACCACCTCCCTGGGCAGCCCATTCCAATGGGCAATCACTCTCTCTGTGTAGAACTTCTTCCTAACCTCCAGCCTAAACCTCCCCTGGTGCAGCTTGAGACTCTGTCCTCTTGTTCTGGTGCTGGCTGCCTGGGAGAAGAGACCAACCCCCACCTGGCTACAACCTCCCTTCAGGGAGTTGGAGAGAGCAATGAGGTCTCCCCTGAGCCTCCTCTTCTCCAGGCTAAGCAACCCCAGCTCCCTCAGCCTCTCCTCACAGGGCTGTGCTCCAGACCCCTCCCCAGCCTCGTTGCACTTCTCTGGACACCTTCCAGCAAGTCGACCTCCTTCCTGAACTGAGGGGCCCAGAACTGGACACAGGACTCAAGGTGTGGCCTAACCAGTGCAGTGGACAGGGGCAGAATGACCTCCCTGCTCCTGCTGGCCACACTCTTCCTGATGCAGGCCAGGATGCCATTGGCCCTCTTGGCTGCCTGGGCACACTGCAGGCTCATGTTCAGCCTCCCATCCACCAGCACCCCCAGGTCCCTCTCTGCCTGGCTGCTCTCAGGCACTCTGACCCCAGCCTGTAGCACTGCCTGGGGTTGCTGTGGCCAATGTGCAGCACCTGGCACTTGGATGTGTTCAATCTCCCCACCATGGCCTCTGCCCATCTGTCCAGCCTGTCGAGGTCCCTCTGCAGAGCTCTCCTACTCTCCAGCAGATCAACTCCTGCCCCCAGCTTGGTGTCATCTGCAAATGTACTGATGATGGACTCAGTGCCCTCATCCAGATCATCAATAAAGATGTTGAAGAGCATGGGGCCCAGCACTGATCCCTGGGGGACACCACTGGTGCCTGGCTGCCAGCTGGCTGTGGCACCATTCACCTCCCTTCAGCCTGGCACTCTGTGATTCTGTGATATTCAGTGATGTCTTGCAGCACTGGAAACAGCTTGGGATTCCTGACAGGAATCACTCAGTGCAATATAGCAACAACAGCAAGAACATCTGACATGGCACCAGCTTGGGACCTGCTGCAGAAAGCTACTGGGGAAGAAATGAGACATGCATTTTAGGTCTGTATCCCTGCATGGGTCATCCCCACTGGTCCCCAGATAAGGGATGGCTCAGGGAGGAAGATGTTCTCAATGAGATGGAAGAGCTACACCTTGGACAGCATTGCTCTTCCCCTGTGATGACCTCCCCTTTGGGGACAGGCTGAGAGAGTTGGGACCACTCAACCTGGAGAAGAGAAGGCTCCAGGGAGACCTTAGAGCAGCCTTCCAGTACCTGAAGGGGGCCTGCAAGAAAGCTGGGGAGGGACTATTGACGAGAGCTTGTAGTGATAGGACAAGGCAAATGACTTCGAGCTGGGAGAGGGCAGACTGAGAGTGGAGACTCGGACAAAATTCTTGGCAGTGAGGATGGGGAGACACTGGAAGAGGTTGCCCAGGAAGGCTGAGGATGCCCCCTCCCTGGAGGTGCTCAAGGACAGGTTGGATGAAGCCCTGAGCAACCTGGGCTGGTGGGAGGTGTCACAGTATCACAGTCTCACAGTATCGCTAAGGTTGGAAGAGACCTCAAAGATCATCGAGTCCAACCTGTCACCACAGACCTCAGGACTACACCATGGCACCAAGTGCCACATCCAGTCCCCTCTTGAACACCTCCAGGGATGGTGACTCCACCACCTCCCTGGGCAGCACATCCCAATGGCGAATGACTCTCTCAGTGCAGAACTTTCTCCTCACCTTGAGCCTAAACTTCCCCTGGCACAGCTTGAGACTGTGTCCTCTTGTTCTGGTGCTGGTTGCCTGGGAGAAGAGACCAACCCCCTCCTGGCTACAACCTCCCATCAGGGAGCTGCAGAGAGCAATGAGTCCTCCCCCTGAGCCTCCTCTTCTCCAGGCTAAGCAACCCCAGCTCCCTCAGCCTCTCCTCACAGGGCTGTGCTCAAGGCCTCTCCCCAGCCTTGTTGCCCTTCTCTGGACACCTTCAAGTCTCTCAATGTCCTTCCTAAACTGAGGGGCCCAGAACTGGACACAGGGCTCAAGGTGTGGCCTAACCAATGCAGAGTCCAGGGGCACAATGACCTCCCTGCTCCTGCTGGCCACACCATTCCTAATGCAGGCCAGGATGCCATTGGCCTTCTTGGCCCCCTGGGCACACTGCTGGCTCATGTTCAGCTGCTGTCCACCAGCACCCCCAGGTCCCTCTCTGTTTGGCAGCTCTCAGCCACTCTGACCCCAGCCTGTAGCTCTGCCTGGGGTTGCTGTGGCCAAAGTGCAGCCCCTGGCACTTGGACTTGTTGAATGCCATCCTGTTGGCCTCTGCCCATCTGTCCAGTCAGTCAAGGTCCCTCTGCAGAGCCCTTCTGCGCTCTGACCAACATCTGCTCCCAGCTTGGTGTCATCTGCACATTTGCTGATGACTGTCTCAATCCCCTCATCCAGATCAATGAAGACACTGAAGAGCATGGGGCCCAGCACTGATCCCTGGGGCACACCACTGGTGTCTGGCTGCCAGCTGGCTGTGGCACCATTCACCACCACTCTCTGCTCAGCCTCCAGCCAGGTCCTAACCCAGCTCAGAGTGTTTCTGCCCAAGCCAGGGGCTGACAGCTTGGCCAGCAGTGTGCTGTGGGGGACGGTGTCAAAGGCCTTGCTGGAGTCCAGGTCAGACCACATCCACAGCCTGCCCCACATCCACCAGGCAGTCACCTGGGCATGGAAGGAGATCAGTTTGGTGAGGCAGGACCTGCCCTTCCTGAATCCCTGCTGGCTGGACCTGAGCCCTTGGCCATCCTGCAGGTGCGCAGTGATTGCCCCCAGGATGATCTGTTCCATCATTTTCCCTGGCACTGAGCTCAGGCTGCCAGGCCTGGAGCTTCCAGGCTCCTCCATCTGACCCTTCTTGTGGCTGGGGACCACCTTGGCCAGTTTCCAGTCATCTGGGACCTCTCTGGTGAGCCAGGACTGGAGGAAAATGCTGGAGAGCGGCTTGGCAGCTCCTCTGCAGCTCTCTCAGCACCCTAGGATGGATCCCATCTGGCCTCATGGACTTGTGAGTGTCCAAGTGGCTCAGCAGGTCCTGAACTGATTGTCCCTGCCTGTGGCCTGAGGAGGGGTTTGGAACCAGGGGATCTTTGAGGTCCCTTCTAATCCAACCCATTCCAGGCTTCTACTCTCCAGAATAACCTTAGTGAAGTAAACCTTCAGTAACTGTTTGCCAAGACATAGCTTCTCACCTGTGTGTAGCTACACTGGTGCAGAACTGTATGGCCAGCACAAGGCCATGCAGCTACCAGAGAGCTCTGAGTAATTATTCACCGTTAATTTAAACCTCTGAGGTTAGCAAAAGGAATCACACAGCACAGGAAGGCTCTGTAAGTAGGTAAGAAAAATTACAGAGGGAAAAGGGGATGAAGGAAAAGGGGATGAGGGAAAAGGGGATGAGGGAAAAGGGGATGAGGGAAAAGGAGATGAGGGAAAAGGGGATGAGGGAAAAGGGGATGAGGGAAAAGGGGATGAGGGGAAAGAGGTTGAGGGGAAAGAGGATGAGGGGAAAGGAGATGAGAGAAAAGGGGATGGGGAAAAGGGGATGAAGGAAAAGGGGATGAGGGAAAAAGGAGATGAGGGAAAAGGAGATGAGGGAAAAGGAGATGAGGGAAAAGGAGATGAGGGAAAAGGAGATGAGGGAAAAGGAGATGAGGGAAAAGAGGATGAGGGAAAAGGAGATGAATGAAAAGAAGATGAGGGGAAAGAGGATGAGGGAAAAGGGGATGAGGGAAAAGGGGATGAGGGGAAAGGAGATGAGGGAACAGGAGATGAGGGAAAAGGAGATGAGGGAAAAGGAGATGAGGGAAAAGGAGATGAATGAAAAGAGGATGAGGGGAAAGAGGATGAGGGGAAAGGAGATGAGGGAAAAGGAGATGAATGAAAAGAGGATGAGGGAAAAGAGGATGAGGGAAAGGAGATGAGAGAAAAGGAGATGAGGGAAAAGGAGATGAGGGAAAAGGAGATGAGGGAAAAGAGGATGAGGGAAAAGGGGATGAGGGAAAAGGGGATGAGAGAAAAGGTGATGAGGGAAAAGAGGATGAGAGAAAAGGGGATGAGGGAAAAGGGGGGTGAAGGAAAAGGGGATGAGAGAAAAGGGGATGAGGGAAAAGGGGGTGAAGGAAAAGGGGATGAGGGGAAAAGGGGATGCAGGAAAAGGGGATGAGGGAAAAGGGGATGAGAGAAAAGCTGATGAGGGAAAAGGTGATGATAGAAAAGGTGATGGGGAAAAAATGGGATGAAGGAAAAGGAGATGAGGGAAAAGAGGATGAGGGAAAAGAGGATGAGGGAAAAGGGGATGAGGGAAAAGGGGATGTGGGAAAAGGGGTGAGGGAAAAGGGAATGTGGGAAAAGAGGATGGGGGAAAAGGGGATGAGGGAAAAGGGAATGTGGGAAAAGAGGATGGGGGAAAAGGGGATGAGGCTTCACTGCCTTTAGCTGCTCTCTGTGCTAGCTCATTAGGTTAGTTCTTACCAAAGCAGCTGACCCCAAGTATGTGTGTAGCAGCTGAGACATGAAAAACAAGCAGGAAGCTCCTGCTGGGAGCACAGGGAGAAGTGATCTGGAGGAAGCAAGAGAAAGGCCTGGGAAGATGATCCCCTGTGGAGTTCAATAGCAAAGTAAGCATTAAACAGCCAAAAGCACGGCCCCAGCACAGGAGAAAGACCAAAGGCTGAAAGCCTCTACAGCAGCAGATGCACAACAAGAGCTCCAGCAACGGGGCTCATGCTCATCCCTGCTGTGCTGCCGTTGCTCTGAGGTAGATTAGTCAAGTGTTCAAGGGGAAGAGAGGGCCAAAGCTTGGGCTGATTTGGGACTAGATGACCTTTAAAGGTCCCTTCCAACCCAAAGCCTTCTGTGATTCAATCAAAGTGAGGGCCAGGGACATTCTGTCGATGATGTGAAGAATTCTTAACGAGAGAGAAATGTGTTTGCCTCTGTATGGCTGCAAGACAAGAGAAGGGAAGGCAACTCTCCTCTTGCTGGCCAGTGGAAACAATCAAAGACATCACCATCCCTGGAGGTCTTCAAGAAAGGAGTAGATGTGGCACTCTGGGACATGGTCTAGTGGTCATGGAGGTGTTGGGTAGAAGGTTGGGTAGGAGACCTTAGAGGTCTTTGCCAACTTTAATGCTTCTATCTACCTATCATCTACCTACCTATCCATCTATCTGTCATCTACCTACATATAGAATAGAATGGAATGGAATGGAATGGAATGGAATGGAATGGAATGGAATAGAATAGAATAGAATAGAATAGAATAGAATAGAATAGAATAGAATAGAATAGAATAGAATAGAATAGAATACACCAGGTTGGAAGAGACCTTCAAGATCATCATGTCCAACCTATCACCCAACACCACCTAAACAACTAACCCATGGCACCAAGCACCCCATCAAGTCTCCTCCTGAACACCTCCAATGATGGTGACTCCACCACCTCCCTGGGCAGCACATCCCAATGGGCAATCACTCTCTCTGTCTAGAACTTCTTCCTAACCTCCAGCCTAAACCTCCCCTGGCACAGCTTGAGACTGTGTCCTCTTGTTCTGGTGCTGGCTGCATGGGAGAAGAGACCAACCTCTGCCTGACTACAACCTCCCTTCAGGGAGTTGTAGAGAGCAATATCCATCCATCATCTATCTATTGATCTATTATCTATCTGCCTATCTATCTATCTATCTATCTATCTATCTATCTATCTATCTATCCTACCTATCTATCTATCTATCTATCTATCTATCTATCTATCTATCTATCTATCTATCTATCTATCTATCTATCTATCTATCTATCTCTCTCTCTCTCTCTCTCTCTCTCTATCTATCTATCTATCCATCCACCTATCATCTATCTACCTATTTATCTATCTCTCCATCTATCTACTTATCTATCTATCTATCTATCTATCTATCCATATATCTATCTATTTATCCCTCTACCTACCTATCCATCTATCATGTATCTATTGATCTATCTATCAATCTATCTCTCTATCTATCTCTCTATCTCTCTATTTATCCATCCACCTATCATCTATATACCTATTTATCTATCTCTCCATCTATCTACTTACCTATCCATCTATCTACCTACCTATGTATCTGTCTATCTATCTATCTATTTATCTATCTCTCCATCTATCTACCTATCTATCCATCTATGTATAAATATATCTATCTATTTATCTATCTATCTATCTATCTATCTATCTATCTATCTATCTATCCATCCATCTATGTATAAATCTATCTATCTATCTATCTATCTATCTATCTATCTATCTATCTATCCATCTATGTATAAATTTATCTATCTATTTATCCATCTATCTATGTATCTAATCTATTATCTATCTACCTACCTATCTATCTACCTACCTATCTATCTATCCATCTATGTATAAATCCATGTATCTATCTATTTATCCATCTATCTATCTATGTATCTATCTATCTATTATCTATCTATCTATCTATCCTATCTATCTACCTACCTATCTATCTATCCATGTATCTACCTATCTATCCATCTATCTATCTATCTATCCATGTATCTATCTATCTATCTATCTATCTATCTATCTATCTATCTATCTATCTATCTGTCCATCTATCTATCTATCCATCTATCTATCTGTCTATCTATCTATCTATCTATCTATCTATCTATCTATCTATCTATCTATCTTTCCATCCATCTATGTATCTCTGCCTCTCTCACTCTCTCTGTAACCTTCTATCTACCCATCTGAGAGGAGAAACTGCAGTCTTGTCTGTCCACTGGTGGGGAGAAGGCCCTTGCCTTGTGAAGAGCAGGGTCGCCAGTTCCCCTGTGGAAAGCCAGCCCAACAGCTTCCTTTCTGCACCTTACATCATCCCATCTCCGCCAAAAAGAAAGTCTCTGAGGAGTCACCATGCTGCCAGTGCAGCTGGAGCCAGCTCCTCCCACGGCAGCCCTGGCTTGCTGTAATTTTGTAGGAGCCACATCTCTGTCAGTAAAACAGACTGCAAAGAGCAGGGGAGAGCAAAGGCTGGGTAAGAAGGAGCCACCTTTATGTCATCCCTTGGCCCTCAGGTTCTGTCAAATTTTATCTCGCACCCTGGGCTCCCATTTAGTCTTTTCTTGTGCCTCATTAGAATAATGAAGGTGTTTAGATTTGAAATGACCTTTAAAATCATCAAGTCCAACTGCTAAGCCAGCATTGCTGGGCCCCTCACCTCAGCTCCATAGCCCTACAGCTCTCAAAAACCTCCAGGGATGGGGCAACAAAGCTGGGGAGGGGTCTGGAGCACAGCCCTGTGAGGAGAGGCTGAGGGAGCTGGGGTTGCTTAGCCTGGAGAAGAGGAGGCTCAGGGGAGACCTCATTGCCCTCTACAACTCCCTGAAGGGAGGTTGTAGCCAGGTGGGGGTTGGTCTCTTCTCCCAGGCACCTAGCACCAGAACACGAGGACACAGTCTCAAGCTGTGCCAGGGGAGGTTGAGGCTGGATGTTAGTAAGAAGATCTTTCCAGAAAGAGAGATTGGCCATTGGGATGTGCTGCCCAGGGAGGTGGTGGAGTCACCATCCCTGGAGGTGTTTAGGAAGAGCCTGGATGAGGCACTTGGTGCCATGGTTGAGTTGATCAGATGGTGCTGGGTGATAGGTTGGACTGGATGATCTCAAAGTTCTTTTCCAACCTGGTTAATTCTATTCCATCCCATTCCATCCCATTCCATCCCATTCCATTCCATCCCATTCCATCCCATTCCATCCCATCCTATTCTATTCTATTCTATTCTATTCTATTCTATTCTATTCTATTCTATTCTATTCTATTCTATTCTATTCTACTCTACTCTACTCTACTCTACTCTACTCTACTCTACTCTACTCTACTCTATTGTATCACTGGCCTGGGCAGCCTGTTCCAGGGTTTGACAACCCTTTTGGGGAAGGAATTTCTCCTAATGTCCAACCTAAACCTCCCCTGGCACATGTTGAGACCATTTCTTCTCATCCTATCACCTGTTACTAAGGAGAAGAGACCAACCTCCACCTCACTCAACCTCCCTTCAGGGAGCTGTAGAGAGCCAGAAGGCCTCCCCAAGCTTCCTTTTCTCCAGGTTAAACACCCCCAGTTCTCTCAGCTGCTCCTTACCAGCCCTATTCTCCAGACCCTCCACCAGCTTTGCTGTCCTCCTCTGGGCACTCCAGCACCTCAATGTGCTTCCTGTGGTAAGGGACCCAAGGCTGAACCCCGTCTTTGAAGTGTAGCTTCACCAGGGCTGAATACAGGGGCACAATCACTGCCCTGCTCTGGCTGGCCACCCTATTGCTAATGCAGGCCAGGATGCTGTTGGCCTTCTTGGCCACCTGAGCTGACTTATGTTCAGCTGGCTGCCAGCCAGCCCTCCCAGGGCCTTTTCCACCAGGCAGTTTGCAGCCACTCTGCCCCAAGGCATTTGGACCCCTTGAACCTCCTACTGTTGGCCTCAGATGGTTGATTCAACCTGTTCAGATCCCTTAGCAGAGCCTTCCTGCCCTCAAGCCAGTCAATGCTGCCACCTAACTTGTTGTCACCTGCAGCCTTACTGAGGGAGTACTCAATTCCCTCATCCAGATCACTGATAAACATACTCAAGAGAAGTGGACCCAGTACCAATCCCTGGGGACCACCACTGCTGACTGACCACAAAACTCCATTCCCCACGACGTTTTGGGCACTGTCAGACAGCTTTTCATCCAGTGAAGCAGACACAGATCCAAGCTACTGAACTGCCTGGCTTCACGTTCCTGCCACCAATCCCCTAGTAATGCCAACACTGCAGGATGCAGTTCACAGGCTCACAGGATGTCAGGGGTTGGAAGGGACCTCTGCAGATCTTCCAGTCCAAGCCCCCTGCCACAGCAGGACCATGGAATCCAGCACAGGTCACACAGGAACACATCCAGACAGGGATGGAAAGGCTCCACAGAAGGAGACTCCACAACCTCTCTGGGCAGCCTGCTCCAGGCCTCTGGGAGCCTCACAGTCAAGAAGTTCCTCCTCATGTTGAGCTGGAACCTCCTGTGCTGCAGTTTCCATCCACTGCCCCTTGTCCCATCCCAGGGCACAGCTGAGCAGAGGCTGTCCCTGTCCCTTCCTTCCTGACCCCCAGCCCTCAGCTATTGATAGGCATTGATCAGATGCCTCTCAGCCTTCTCTTCTCCAGACTTCTTGCCCCCAGGGCACATTGCTGTCCCATGCAGAGCTTGCTGCCCACCAGCACTCCCAGCTCCTTCTCCTTGGGGCTGCTCTCCAGCAGATCCCCTCCCAGCCTGTGCTGCTGCAGTTTATTCTTCCTGCCCAGCTGCAGGACTCTGTTCTCATCCTTGTTGACCCTCATGAGGTTCCTCCCTGCCCAGCTCTCAGTCTGTCCAAGTCTCTGGATGGCCTCACAGCCTTCAGGTGTCTCAGCCAAGCCTCCCAGTTTGGTGTCCTCAGCAAACTTGCTGAGCAGACTCTGTCTGTCTGTCCTCTCATCAGTGTCATTGATGAAGATGTTGAACAGGGCAGGACCCAGCACTGATCCCTGGGGGACTCCCCTGGTCACAGCTCTCCAGCTGGACTTGGCACCACTGACCACCACTCTTTGCACTCTGTTGTGTCACCAGCTCCCAATCCACCTCACTGTCTGTTCTTCCACCCCACACCTCCTGAGCTTGCTCCCAAGGATGTCACGAGAGAGAGTGTCAAAAGCCTTACCAAGGCCAAGGTAGACTACATCAATGGTGTTTCAAAAGAGAAGAATCAGAGGCCAGTCTGAGCCTGGGAAGGGCACTGCTTTAGTCCTGTTTTCCCTAGCTGTGGGTCATAAATCCCTTGGAGGTCATACAAAGGTTAGAAAAGAGAGAGCTGCCAGTGAGCAAGAGATCAATCCCTTCAGGGCTGGCAGAGCAGAGGCACTGCTGTTACTTACTCTCATTTCCACACTTCTGAGACAACTTCACATTGCCTCTAATTGCTGGAAAGAGTTCAGCTCCTTCCAGACGAGGAAGTCAATAAGCACAGCTGGTTTTCACTCTTCTGTCCTGCAGGGCCTGGTAAATACTGACTGCTTGGGGATTGCTCAAAACCAAACACCACCCAACACAAGGGATGGGCCGACAGGGCCTTTCACCTTCAGAAAGGTGGCAAAACCTAACCATGCAAAGCTGGGCTGCTGAGAGAGATGACAAGCACAATAAACCCCTGCTCATCAGCCTTCACTCTTGGCAACTCTGGCTTTCCCAGGAAGCTTCTTCCTCCTGGGTCCCCAGCCAGATGTTTGCATCCCCTGAAGACGTATTTGGTTCTGCGGTTACAATTCCGTAGGTCCCCAGGGGGATCAGGTTATAGCTCCCAGGTTAATAAGGAGCCTGCCCATAAAGGCAGAATAGTTCTAAACCAGATCAGCAATCTGTTCCATCCTGCAGCCTGAGGAACACTTGCAGGGGCAAAAAAACCCACCAAAACCCAGCAGGGAGAGAATCCTAGAGTCACAGAGTTGTGGAAGGGACACAGGGCTGGAAGGGACCTCAAGGCTCAGCCAGTTCCAAGCCCCCTGCCATGGGCAGGGACACCTCACACCGCAGCAGGTTGCTCACAGCCACCTCCAGCCTGGCTGCAAACACCTCCAGGCAGGAGGCTGCCACCACCTCCCTGGGCAACCTGTGCCAGGCTCTCACCACCCTCATGGGCAACAACTTCTTCCTCACAGCCAATCTCAATCTCCCCATTTCTAGTTTTGCTCCATCCCCCCAGTCCTATCCCTCCCTGACACTCTCAAAAGTCCCTCCCCAGCTTGCTTGGAGCCCCCTGCAGATCCTGCAAGGCCACAATGAGGTCTCCTGGGAGCCTTCTCCTCTCCAGCCTGCACAACCCCAACTCCCTCAGTCTGTCCTCACAGCAGAGCAGCTCCAGCCCTCTGCTCCTCCTCGGGGCCCTTCTCTGGACACCTTCCAGCCCCTCCAGATCCTTCCTGGCACAGAGGCTCCAGCACTGGACCCAGAGCTGCAGCTGTGGTCTCAGCAGAGTGGAGCAGAGGGGCAGAATCCCCTCCCTGGCCCTGCTGGCCACACTTCTCTTGCTGCAGCCCAGGCTCTGCTTGGCTCTCTGGGCTGCAAGTGCTCCCTGCTGGCTCCTCTTCAGCTTCTCCTTCCCCAGCACCCCAAGGCCTTTTCTTCAGGGCTGCTCTCTGGGCAGTCTTCTTCAGTCCCTGCCCAGCCAGAATCAACACCAGAATGAGCTGCCTCAGGGTAAGAGTGGTATAGTGCTAGGGGACCCAAGGACATGGATTAATTACTGGGTAGAACACCAAGGTGGAAGACAGCACAACAGAGGGGGTGAGGAAACTGCTGTGCTCTCTGGGGCAGGAAAGGACAGGGTGAGTCAGCAAGAAGAGGAGTGACCAAATCATGGCTCAATGCAAATGCAATCGATGAGATGCAGCCAGAATTGCTTCCAAGAGGAATGTTTTTCAGTCCTTGCTGAGAGACCTTCTTCAGAACCAAAGATGATGCAGCTATTGAAGCTTGCAAGGGCAGAACTAGAAGGCCAAGTAAGTACAAAGGCATTGATTAAATGTAGAGGGAGGAGAGCTAGAGTACATCAGAGACGACCGAAAACAACTCCTCTGAGTCGAGGAGGGGAAAAAATCAACCTGGAAAGTTAATCAATTTTCCTTTCAACCTCTATAAATACCAAGTTTAAACACAACAAATAAAAACCCACACTAAAAATGCCTACCAGATTCTTTCAGGAGGGTAAAAAGGGAAATAATTAAATCACAGAAGCACAGAAGTGTCAGGGTTGGAAGGGACCTCAAGGCTCAGCCAGTTCCAAGCCCCTGCCATGGGCAGGACACCTCACACCACAGCAGGTTGCTCACAGCCACATCCAGCCTGGCTGCAAACACCTCCAGGCAGGAGGCTGCCACCAGCTCCCTGGGCAGCCTGTGCCAGGCTCTCACCACCCTCATGGGCAACAACTTCTTCCTAAAAGCCAATCTCAATCTCCCCACTTCCACTTTTGCTCCATCCCCCAGTCCAATCCCTCCCTGACACCCTCAAAAGTCCCTCCCAGGCTTGTGGCAACACAAGTCAGGGCATCTGGAAGAGAAGAAGAGAAGAGAAGAGAAGAGAAGAGAAGAGAAGAGAAGAGAAGAGAAGAGAAGAGAAGAGAAGAGAAGAGAAGAGAAGAGAAGAGAAGAGAAGAGAAGAGAAGAGAAGAGAAGAGAAGAGAAGAGAAGAGAAGAGAAGAGAAGAGAAGAGAAGAGAAGAGAAGAGAAGAGAAGAGAAGAGAAGAGAAGAGGAAGAGAAGAGAAGAGAAGAGAAGAGAAGAGAAGAGAAGGAAGGGAAGGGAAGGGAAGGGAAGAGAAGGGAAGGTTTGGGAAGGGAAGGTTTGGGAAGGGAAGGGAAGAGAAGGGAAGGTTTGGGAAGGGAAGGGAATGAATGAATGTGAAATTGTACTTTAACAATAACGAATTTAATAGAATGAATGGTCGTGAGGCTGCAACGGTGTCGTAACAACATCAATGAATAATGTGAATGGAATGTAGCCAGAAAATAATGGCTAAAAGTAGCTTTGATACTGCACGTGAATAATGCAATGGAAATGGTGCATTTGTAGAGTAGTTTAGCCATCCAGAAAATAGCTGTAATGTCTCCATTGTCCAAATGGCTATCTGAATCAAATGCACTCAGAAATGTCCGTAATTATCTGTAATTATCTATATCATCATCTGTAATACCCATCATTCAGAAACATCAGAATGTCTCAGAATGTCTATATTTAATAACATTAAGATAATAATGATAATGAAGATACCAACATAATAATGAGGCATGAAAGAAAGAGTGAAAAGAGTTAAAGCATGAGTTACAAGAGAAAGAAACATAAAGAAAGAAAAGAAAACAGCAAGAAACAAACAATAGTTAGCAAGAAAGCAGCAATGAAAGAAAAATGAGAAGACAAAGAGGCAAGAAAAGAAAGTGGAAGAAAATGGAAATAGTATTAATGAGCTTGAATGAAAGCAAATGAAAGGAATATATGGAAATGAGGTTAATATGCCAAATGATATTAGAATATATTAAAAATGGCACAATTACATAATGAGTTGAAAATATAATAAGTTAAATTAGGCTAATTAAATGTAATGAAAATAATGACACAAATGAGTTGCAACATTGTTGAATGAAAGCTGCAATGGTTATTATCACATGTTTTATTTAAAGTATTTAAGGCTAAATGTATGGCTAAGAGTTGCAATGAGCTAGAAGAAAGGCTTTAACAGGTTAAATATATAATGAGGCTAATACTGAAAATGAAATGAAGAAACAATGAAAGAATATGGCAATGGCGCCACGGTGCTTGCTATTGGCGCGAAAATGGCGCCAACAGGCGAAGCTTGCCGTTGCTGCTGGTTTGGCGCTGGCGCTGGTTGCTGTTTGGTTAAGCGCGAAGAGCGGTTGCGCGGCACATACTGGCTGCTGATGCAAGCTGGCTGCGTTTGCTCGCTGGCGGCGGTTAGCGCTGGTGCGCCAGCTGGCTGCGCTGCTGGCGCGAGGCTGGCGGCCGTTGGCGCTGCGCTGGCTGGCGCTGGAAATGGTGCTGGTTATGGTGCCGGTGCTGCCGCTGCTGCTGCCGAGCTGGTTGGCGGCGGCTTTGCGGCGCTGCTGGCAGTTGCTGTTACGCCGCTTTGCTGGTTGATTGCGAGTGCTGTTGCTGTTATGCCGTTTGCTGCTGGCGCGAGCGAAATGGCGCAGCTGGTTGGCGCCGCTGGCGGCGCTGTTGGCTGAAAGATGCTGCTGCTGGCTTGAGCGAAAAAGCTAAGCTGCGTTGAGCTGGTTGGCGCTGAGCGCGCTGGAAAGCGAAAGAAGCGCTGGCGCTGCTGCGCGGCTTGGTTGGTGCTGTTTATTGAAAGGAAAGAAAATATTGAAGAAAAATATGCGCGGTTGTTGGCGCGGCGTGCCGAAAGAGCCGTGGTTGGCGCTGCGCTGGCTGGCTGGCTGGCGCTGAAAGGCGCTGCTGCTGCTGCTGGCTGGCGCTGAAATGGCTGCTGCTGCTGCTGCTGCTGCTGGCTGCGGCTGCGCTGCTTGAAAAGGCTGGTACTATGCAGCTGGTTGGCTGGCTGTTTGAGCTGGCGCTGGTGCTATTGCTGCTGAGCTGGTTGGCTGCGCTGGTGGCTGGCTGAGCGCCGGTTGGTTGGCTGAAAGAAGTGCTGCTTTTTGCGCTGAAAAAGAAAAGAAAAAGAAAGAAAGCGTTGGAAAAGGTTTGAAAATGAAGTTGCTGGTGCTGTTTGCCTGCTGCTGCTGCTGCTGAAGGCGCTGGAGGCTGGCGCTGAAATAGTTGGCGCTGCTTTGCTGGCGCTGGCTGGTTATTGCTGCTGGTCTGCTGCTGCGCCAGCTGGCTGCTGCTGCGCCGCGCTGCTGGCGCTGCTGCGCTGAGGAAAGGAAAGGAAAGGAAAGGAAAGGAAAGAAAAGAAAAGAAAAGAAAAGAAAAGAAAAGAAAAGAAAGAAAGGAAAAGAAAAAAGAAAAGAAAAGAAAAGAAAAGAAAAGAAAAGAAAAGAAAGAAAAGAAAGAAAAGAAAAGAAAAGAAAAGAAAAGAAAAGAAAAGAAAAGAAAAGAAAAGAAAAGAAAAGAAAAGAAAAGAAAAGAAAAGAAAAGAAAAGAAAAGAAAAGAAAAGAAAAGAAAAGAAAAGAAAAGAAAAGAAAAGAAAAGAAAAGAGAAGAGAAGAAAAGAAAAGAAAAGAAAAGAAAAGAAAAGAAAAGAAAAGAAAAGAAAAGAAAAAAATCAAACCAAAACATGAAGTTAGGAATATTACAGAACAAGTGAGCAGAACAGAATCCCCAAACAAGAAGTTAAGGGAAGGTGCAAAGTTCCTGAGGGCAGGGAGATTCTACAGAGGGGCTTGGATAGGTTGGATCCACAGCCAACATTCACAGGAGAAGCTTCAACAAGGCCAAGTGCCAGGGCCTGAGCTTGGGACACAACAACCCCAAGCAAGGCTCCAGGCTTGGGGCAGTGTGGCTGGAAAGCTGCTGGCAGAAAGGGACCTGGGGGTGCTGATGGCCAAGCAGCTGAAGAGGAGCCAGCAGTGTGCCCAGGGGGCCAAGAAAGCCAAAGGCCTCCTGGCTGGGCTCAGCAATGCTGTGTCCAGCAGCATCAGGGAGGGGATTGTCCCCTGGCACTCAGCTCTGGGCAGGCCACACCTCCAGTGCTGTGTCCAGTTCTGGGCACCTCAGTGCCAGAGAGATGTGGAGGTGCTGGAGCCAGGGCAGAGGAGGGCAAGGAAGCTGGGAAGGGCCTGGAGAAGGAATCTGATGGAGAGAGACTGAAGGAGCTGGGGCTGGTCAGTGTGAAAGAGAGGAGGCTGAGGGGAGACCTCCTGGCTCTCTGCAGCTCCCTGCAAGGAGGTTGTGGAGAGGTTGCTGCTGGTCTCTGCTCCCAGGTCACTAGTGACAGAACAAGAGGGAATGGCCTCAAGCTGTGACTGGGGAGGTTCAGACTGGGCAGTAGGAAGAATTGTTTCCTGTCAAGAGCGGTCAGGGGTTGGAATGTGCTGCCCAGGGAGGTGGTGGAGTCCCCAAGGCTGGCTGTGTTTGAAGGTGGTTTGGCTGTGGTGCTTGGGGCTCTGGTTTAGGGCTGAGCCTTGCAGAGCAGGGTTCATGGTTGGCCTTGGTGACCCTGAGGCTCTTTTCCAAGCTGAGTGTTCCTGTGATCCTGTGATTTGATCCTGGTTTACACTTCAAGGGGTTCTTAACCAGTACTGCCTCAGCACCTGGCTCTGGAACAGTAAAGTGTGGCAGGTACAGCCATGAAGAAGTGTGTGGGCATGGCACTGTGGGGCAGGGTTTGATGGCCATGGCGGTGTCGGGTTGATGCTTGGACCTGATGACCTCAGAGCTCTTTTCCAGCCCAATCAGTTCTGTGGTTCTATGATGTCATTAGTTTCCCACAAACTCCTCAGCCCGGCACACACTTTCTACTTGGCTGCTGCTAATCACATTAATTAGAACTGGGATTGAAGCAAGTGAATACTCATTGATTTCACTCTGCAACCCCTGCAGGATGCAGACAGTTTAGATATGCAGCTTGGATTCCTCGTTGCTAACACCGATCGATGCCACTTGCCGGGCAGCTCTCATTTTTCACTGCTTGCCGTGGGTTTGGCCCTTGCCACATTCCCCTTTTAGAAACATCCTCTTCTTTTTTGGTCTCACTTTTAAACAACCACTGACTCGGTATCAGACCACAATTCCCGCCAAACGACCTTTCTTTTTCATGCTGGTCATTTGGAAGTCGACTTGTGGCTGCAGAAATGGATTCCAGAAGCACAGAACGGTCCCAGCTGGGAGAGGTAGAAAAAGCTCATCCAGTCCAACCCCTTCTGCACTCAGCAGGGACATCCCCAGCTAGATCAGGTTGCCCAGAGCCCTGTCCAGCCTCACCTTGAACATCTCCAGGGATGGAGCCTCAACCACCTCCCTGGGCAACCTGTGCCAGTGTTCCACCAGCCTCGTGGTGCAGAACTTCCTCCTCACATCCAATCTCAATCTGCTCTGCTCTACTTTGAAGCCATTGTCCCTGCTCCTGGCCCTGCAGGCCTTTGCAAACAGTCTCTCTGCAGCCTTCTTGCAGCCCCCTTCAGGTCCTGGCAGGCTGCTCTTAGGTCTGCCTGGAGCCTTCTCTTCTCCAGGCTGAACACCCCCAGCTCCCTCAGCCTCTCCTCACAGCAGAGCTGCTCCAACCCCCTCAGCATTCCCATGGCCTCCTCTGGAGCCTCTCCATCAGGTCCAGGTCCTTCCTGTGCTGAGGGCTCCAGAGCTCACACAGCACTGCAGGGGAGGGCTCAGCAGAGCAAAGTGTCAGAATCAGCTCTCTGGCTCTCTGGCAATGCTGCTTTGGATGCAGCCCAGGCTGCCCTTGGCCTTCTGTGCTGCAAGCTCACAAGAGGAAGAGGTTGCCCAGGGAGGTGGTAGAGGTTTTGAAGGCCAGGCTGGCTGTGTAGGGAGATTGAGATTGGCTGTTAGGAAGACGTTTTTGCCCATGAGGTGAGGCATCAGCAGAGCAGAGTGAAGTGTCAGAATCTCCTCTCTGGCACTGCAGGCAACACTGCTTTGGATGCAGCCCTGGCTGCCATTGGCCTTCTGGTGCTCTCTGGTCTGTCTCTGGTGGATATTGACCACTATTGTCCATCACTGTGCAGCTTGGCAGCTAATTGCAATGCTTAATAAGTACTTGGAAGAGCCCATGGCCATAGAAATAGAAGCAGCTGTTGCTTACAGATCAAGATATACAGATTATGTACCTGGAGTATCCTGTCTAGCTCTGGGCTCCCCACTTCAAGAGGGGGCAGGGGATATAACTGGAAAGCAGTGAGGATGATGAAGGGGCTGGGGCATCTGTCTGAGGAGGAAAGGCTGAGACCCCTGGGGCTGGTTAGCCTGGAGAGGAGAAGGCTGTGAGGAGACCTTATGAATGGTTACAAGTCTCTGAGGGGTGGGTGTCGAGAAGCAGGGGCCAGGCTCTTTGCAGGGATGCCCTGTGATAGGAGAAGAGGCTATGGAAACAAACTGGCACCCAGGAGTTCCACCTCAGCAGGAGGAAAAGCTTCTTTATTGTGAGGATGCAGGAGCCCTGGAGCAGGCTACCCAGAGAGGCTGTAGAGCCTCTTTCTCTGGGGACTTTCAAGTCCCATCTGGATGTGTTCCTGTGTGACCTGCCCTGGCTCTGTGATGCTAATGCCTCACCTCTGTTCCACAGCTTCTTTGGGAGTGTGGAGTATTGATCAAACAAGAGGAGTTGCAAAGACAAACATTACCTCCTGACTTTCATTACCTGCTGCTTCTAAACATGAGGACTTGCTCAAGGAACCCATCTTTGAGTGCAGCTGAGCACTGTTGTGCTGCTTGGATATTTAATGCATCAGGCAGCGTGCTACTGCATTTTGAGGTATCAATCAGAGGCTCACAGGGAAGCAGGGAAGGCTCACAGGGAAGCAGGGAAGGCTCACAGGGAAGGTGGTCAGGGAAGCAGCTCTGGCTGCTCTATGCATCTAACTTACTAACTGTGGAGTGGCCAACTGCACTTGCAACCAGCCCAGCTAAAAGATAAAGCAAACAAAACCACAGCCGTAAATCAAGAGGACTAAACAAAGTTATTGCTTCCCACATTGCAGCATCTGAATGATGCAGAGCACTCTTTTGCTCCCTACCCATACAGCTCCCAAAGAAGGGCCACGAGGAGGAGCAGAGGCCTGGAGCTCCTCTCCTATCAGGACAGACTGAGGGAGTTGGGGTTGTTCAGTCTGGAGAAGAGAAAGCTAGCAACATGTAACTGAATTAAGTGATACGCGCAGAAGGGCTCTGCAGAGGGACCTTGACTGACTGGACAGATGGGCAGAGGCCAACAGGATGGCATTCAACAAGTCCAAGTGCCAGGGGCTGCACTTGGGCCGCCAGCAACCCCAGGCAGAGCTACAGGCTGGGGTCAGAGTGGCTGAGAGCTGGCCAAGTCTGAGAGGCACCTGGGGGTGCTGGTGGACAGCAGCTGAACATGAGCCAGCAGTGTGCCCAGGGGGCCAAGAAGGCCAATGGCATCCTGGCCCAGCACTAGGAATGAAATGTGCCAGCAGGAGCAGGAGGTCAGTGTGCCCCTGGACTCTGCATTGGTTAGGGCCAAACAACCTGGAGCCCTGTGTCCAGGCTCCTGGGCCCCTCAGTTTAGGGAAGGGACATTGGAGAGACTTTGAAGGTGTCCAGAGAAGGGCAACAAGGCTGGGGAGTGAGCCTTGAGCACAGGCCCTGTGAGGAGAGGCTGAGGGGAGCTGAGGCTGCTTAGCCTGGGAGAGGTATGGAGGCCCAGGGGAGGACTCATTGCTCTCTGCAGCTCCCTGATGGGAGGTTGTGGCTGCGGGAGGGGGTTGGTCTCTTCTCTCCCAGGCAACCAGCACCAGAACAAGAGGACACAGTCTCAAGCTGTGCCAGGGGAAGTTTAGGCTCAAGGTGAGGAGAAAGTTCTGCACTGTGAGAGTCATCTTCGCCATTGGGATGTGCTGCCCAGGGAGGTGGTGGAGTCACCCATCCCTGGAGGTGTTCAAGAGGGGACTGGATGTGGCACTTGGTGCCATGGTGTGGAAGTCCCTGAGGTCTGTGGTGACAGGTTGGACTCGATGATCTTTGGAGGTCTCTTCCAACCTTAGCGATACTGTGAGACTGTGATACTGTGACACCTCCCACCAGCCCAGGGTGCCGCAGGGCCTGGTCCAACCTTGTCCTTGAGGACCTCCCAGGGAGGGGGCATCCTCAGCCTTCCTGGGCAACCTCTTCCGGTGTCTTCCCATCCTCACTGCCAAGAATTTTTGTCCGAGTCTCCACTCTCAGTCTGCCCTCTCCCAGCCTGAAGTCATTTGCCTTGTCCTATCACTACAAGGTACGCTCGGTCAATAGTCCCTCCCCCAGCTTTCTTGCAGGCCCCCCTTCAGGTACTGGAAGGCTGTCTCTAAGGGTCTCCCTGGGAGCCTTCTCTTCTCCAGGTTGAGTGGTCCCAATCCCTTCAGCCTGTCCCCAAAGGGGAGGTCATCACAGGGGAAGAGCAATGCTGTCCGCGGCGTAGCTCTTCCACTCTCATTGAGAACATCTTCCTCCCTGAGCCATCCCTTATCTGGGGACCAGTGGGGATGACTCCATGCAGGGATACAGACTCTGCAATGCATGTGGCTCATTTCTTCCCCCCAGTAGCTTTCTGCAGCAGGTCCCAAGCTGGTGCCATGGCCAGATGTTCTTGCTGTTGTTGCCATATTGCACTGAGCAGAGTCTCCGTCAGGAATCCCAAGCTGTTTCCAGTGCTGCAAGACATCACTGAATATCACAGAATCACAGAGTGCCAGGCTGCAGGGAGGTGAATGGTGCCACAGCCAGCTGGCAGCCAGGCACCAGTGGTGTCCCCCAGGGATCAGTGCTGGGCCCCATGCTCTTCAGTGTCTTCATTGATGATCTGGATGAGGGGACTGAGTACAGTCATCAGGCAAATGTGCAGATGACACCAAGCTGGGGGCAGGATGTTGGTCTACTGAGGGCAGGAGGGCTCTGCAGAGGGACCTTGACTGACTGGACAGATGGGCAGAGGCCAGCCAGGATGGCATTCAACACAGTCCAAGTGCCAGGAGCTGCACTTTGGCCACAGCAACCCCAGGCAGAGCTACAGGCTGGGGGTCAGAGTGGCTGAGAGCAGCCAGGCAGAGAGGGACCTGGGGGTGCTGGTGGATGGGAGGCTGAACATGAGCCTGCAGTGTGCCCAGGCAGCCAAGAGGGCCAATGGCATCCTGGCCTGCATCAGGAACAGTGTGGCCAGCAGGAGCAGGGAGGTCATTCTGCCCCCTGTCCACTGCACTGGTTAGGCCACACCTTGAGTCCTGTGTCCAGTTCTGGGCCCTCAGTGCCACCGTTGGGGTGAAAGGAATCAGACCTCGAGCACTCATAGAGTTAGTGGTCTAATTCAACTTTATTGTTTCAGCACATCATTTTTATACTCTTCTTCTTGTATTGCTATAGCTACTTGTCCTTAGCTGATAGGCTTACAGTTGGGGTGTCTCAAAGTTCATTGGATGATCTTCTTGAGGTTCCTGCTGGCTGCAGACTGTAACTTCATTGTTCTTTGTTCTGGTTGTCCTTCCTTCAGTTGTGGCTTCAATGTTTCTTCATTGTATCAGCCTATTTCACATCCTGTGATATACAGTTGCACATCAGCACGTCTCCTGCTTCTGCAGCACGCCTGCACGTCCTTCTATAGGTTACTAAAGGTCTTACCAAGATGTACTAAAGGTTTACTAAAGTTTACTTAAGTTCTATCAAGCTATTAATAATACCTTGTTAAACTCATTATATCAATTGATAATCATGATTTGATAAAGCAGTAATACCCCTGCACCTCAGTTCAGGAAGGAGGTTGACTTGCTGGAAGGTGTCCAGAGAAGGGCAACGAGGCTGGGGAGGGGTCTGGAGCACAGCCCTGTGAGGAGAGGCTGAGGGAGCTGGGGTTGCTTAGCCTGCAGAAGAGGAGGCTCAGGGGAGACCTTCTTGCTCTCTACAACTCCCTGAAGGGAGGTTGTAGCCAGGCAGAGGTTGGTCTCTTCTCCCAGGCAGCCAGCACCAGAACAAGAGGACAGAGTCTCAAGCTGCACCAGGGGAGGTTTAGGCTGGAGGTTAGGAAGAAGTTCCACACAGAGAGAGTGATTTCCCATTGGAATGGGCTGCCCAGGGAGGTGGTGGGGTCACCATCCCTGGAGGTGTTCAGGAGGAGACTTGATGGGGTGCTTGGTGCCATGGGTTAGTTGATTAGGTGGGTTGGATTGGTTGATGGGTTGGACGCGATGATCTTGAAGGTCTCTTCCAACCTGGTGTATTGTATTGTATTGTATTGTACATTCAGAACAGCAATGGAAAGGCTCCAGGAAGGAGACTCCACAACCTCTCTGGGCAGCCTGCTCCAGGGCTCTGGGACCCTCACAGTCAAGAAGTTCCTCCTCATGTTGAGCTGGAACCCCCTGTGCTGCAGTTTCCATCCATTGCCCTTGGCCTGCTGACAGGGTGCAGCTGAACAGAGCTGTCCCTCCTCTTGGCACCCAGCCCTCAGATATTGATAGACTGATTGTGTATTAGCTGCAGTTATGTTAGATTCATAGAATCACAGACCTGTCAGGCTTGGAAGGGACCTCAAGGCTCAGCCAGTTCCAAGCCCCCTGCCACAATAGGACGACCTCACACCACAGCAGGTTGCTCACAGCCTCATCCAGCCTGGCTGCAAACACCTCCAGGAAGGAGGCTTCCACCACCTCTGGAGCAGCTGTGCCAGGCTCTCACCACCCTCATGGGCAACAGCTTCTTCCTCACAGCCAATCTGAATCTCCTCACTTCTAGTTCTGCTCCATCCCCCCCAGTCCTATCCCTCCCTGACACCCTCAAAAGTCCCTCCCCAGCTTCCTTGGAGCCCCCTGCAGATCCTGCAAGGCCACAATGAGGTCTCCTCAGAGCCTTCTCCTCTCCAGCCTGCACAACCCCAACTCCCTCAGTCTGTCCTCACAGCAGAGCAGCTCCAGCCCTCTGCTCCTCCTCAGGGCCCTTCTCTGGACACCTGCCAGCCCCTCCATCTCCTCCATCTCCTTGGTTGCAGCCAAAGGCTGTGCTGTGGACAAGCATTGGAAGGGACAGGGGTGCTGAGAGGACACCCTGACAAGTTGTGAAAATTGGAACTGCAGCAATTCTTGTCTGAGATTCTGGGAACTGTGTTCAAAGGAGACAGGGCTGATCTTAAGATCAGTCTGAAACCTGAATCCTGACCCCTGCACCGTGCCAGCCTGCTCCAAACTGAGCCTGCACTGCTGCTCGCTGCTGGCATTTGCTAGTCCAATTTAATGGAGTCCAGCACTTGGCTGAGCAGCTCTTGAAACCTCCCCTTGATTGCAACCTGTGGCATCTTTTCATCTGCCTGGTTTGCATTTCCATTAGCATCTCCACCTCATGGGGGTTTTTCTTTGCCTCCTCTGAGCAGGTGGGTGCCTTGCAAACCTCTGCCATGGAAGTAATTCCAACATTGCATGTGATTCCCTGCAATGAGCAGCTGATGTCGTTTCCCTGGCCCAGAGCAAAGCCTTCAGCACTGTCCTGCACCACCTCCTGGTCTCCAGGCTGGTGACACATGGGTGTGATGGGTGACCACTAGATAGATACAGAACTGGCTTGATGGCTGCACCCAGAGAGTGGCTGTCAATGGGTCCATGGCCCAGGGGAGGCCAGGGACAAGCAGAGTCCCTCAGGGATCAGTCCTGGGACCAGGCTTGTTCAACATCTCTGTGGGTGCCATGGACAGTGGCAGTGAGTGCAGCCTCAGCAAGGTTGTGATGACACCAAGCTGTGTGGTGCAGCAGACAGCTGGAGGGAAGGATCCATCCAGAGGGAGCTGGACAGGCTGGAGAGGTGGGCACAAGCCAACCTCAGGAGCTTCAACAAGACCAAGGGCAGGGTCCTGCAGCTGGGTGGAGGCAACCCCAGGCACAAATACAGGCTGGGCAGGGACTGGCTGGAGAGCAGCCCTGAGGAGAGAGACTTGGGGGTGCTGGGGGAGGAGAAGCTCAACAGGAGCTCTCAGTGTGCACTTGCAGCCCGGAAAGCCAATCAGCGCCTGGGCTGCAGCAGGAGAAGTGTGGCCAGCAGGGCAAGGGAGGATTCTCCCCCTCTGCTCAGCTCCTGCTGAGACCCCACCTGCAGTACTGCCTCCAGTTCTGGAGCCCCTATTGCAAGAGGGATCTGGAGGTGCTGGAAGGTGTTCAGAGCAGGGCCACGAGGAGGAGCAGAGGGCTGGAGCACCTCTCCTGTGAGGACAGACTGAAGGAGTTGGGGCTGTTCAGTCTGGAGAAGAGAAGGCTCCCAGGTGACCTCATTGTGGCCTTCCAGGATCTGAAGGGGGCTGCAGGAAGGCTGGGGAGGGACTTGCTCAGGCTCTCAGGTAGTGCTAGGACTAGGGGGAATGGACTGAAGCTGGAGGTGGGGAGATTGAGGCTGGAGGTGAGGAGGAAGCTCTTCCCCAGGAGAGTGGTGAAGCCCTGGAATGGGTTGTCCAGGGAGGTGGTTGAGGCCCCATCCCTGGAGGTGTTTAGAGCTGCCAGGCTGGATGAGGCTGTGGCCAGCCTGATCTAGTATGGGGTGTCCCTGGCCACGGCAGGGGGCTTGGAACTAGATGATCCTTGTGGTTCCTTCCAACCACTCCTCAATTATTTTCCTTTTATATAAGATGTGCAGCCAGAGCAGAGGCTGTGCCTGGGGTGTGGTGCAGGCTGCAGTGGCACGTTGCCCTGTCTCCTTGATTTAAAGGAATCTGTTACCTCAGACAGAGGAGTTGGGGGTTGCAGATTTAGTGCTGTACAAATCATCCAGCTAAAGTCTTCATCTCCTCTTTGCTGTGTTTTTAGTAACTTATTGCACACTATGCTTTGTGAACAGCCTGATCATAAATCCCTTAAGAGCTCTGTTTGAAATACTCACTTGGGTGTCAAGTGCATTTTACCACCATATACATAAAGACAGGAAAGAGATTCTGAGTAGCTGGGAATGAAGTTACAGCAAACTTCCTGGGTACTGACTCTACTGCTTACTGCATCTAAGGTTCATCAAGGCCAAGTGCTGGGCCCTGCACTTGGGTCACAACCACCCCATGAGTCACAGTATCACAGAATCACCAAGGTTGGAAGAGACCTCAATGATCACCAAGTCCAACCTGTCACCACAGACCTCATGACTAGACCATGGCACCAAGTGCCACATCCAGTCCCCTCTTGAACGTCTCCAGGGATGGGGACTCCACCACCTCCCTGGGCAGCACATTCCAATGGCTAACAACTCTCTCAGTGAAGAACTTTCTCCTCACCTCCAGCCTAAACCTCCCCTGGCACAGCTTGAGACTGTGTCCTCTTGTTCTGGTGCTGGGTGCCTGGGAGAAGAGACCAACCCCCACCTGGCTACAACCTCCCTTCAGGGAGTTGTAGAGAGCAATGAGGTCTCCCCTGAGCCTCCTCTTCTCCAGGCTAAGCAACCCCAGCTCCCTCAGCCTCTCCTCACAGGGCTGTGCTCAAGGCCTCTCCCCAGCCTTGTTGCCCTTCTCTGACACCTTCAAGTCTCTCAATGTCCTTCCTAAACTGAGGGGCCCAGAACTGGACACAGGACTCAAGGTGTGGCCTAACCAAAGCAGAGTCCAGGGGCACAATGACTTCCCTGCTCCTGCTGGCCACACTCTTCCTGATGCAGGCCAGGATGCCATTGGCCTTCTTGGCCCCCTGGGCACACTGCTGGCTCATGTTCAGCTGCTGTCAATCAGCACCCCCAGGTCCCTCTCTGCCTGACTGCTCTCAGCCACTCTGACCCCAGCCTGTAGCTCTGCATGGGGTTGCAGCCCCTGGCACTTGGACTTGTTGAATGCCATCCTGTTGGCCTCTGCCCATCTGTCCAGTCGGTCGAGGTCCCTCTGCAGAGCCCTTCTGTCCTCTAACTGACCAACATCTGCCCCCAGCTTGGTGTCATCTGCAAATATGCTGATGACTGTCTCAATCCCCTCATCCAGATCATCAATGAAGATATTAAAGAGGATGGTTCCCAGCACTGATCCCTGGGGCACACCACTGGTGCCTGGCTGCCAGCTGGCTGTGGCACCATTCACCACCACTCTCTGGGCTCAGCCTCCAGCCAGTTCCTAACCCAGCTCAGAGTGCTGCTGTCCAAGGCAGGGGCTGACAGCTTGGCCTGCCGTTTGCTGTGGGGGTCGGTGTCAAAGGCCCTGCTGGAGTCCAGGCAGGCCACATCCACTTGTTTGTGTAGAGATCACTGCATAGAATCACAGAATTGCCAGGGTTGGAAGGCACCTGAAGGATCATCCAGTTGGAAGAGACCTTTGAGATCATCGAGTCCACCCTATCACCCAACACCATCTAATCAACTAAACCATGGCACCAAGTGCCTCATCCAGGCTCCTCTTAAACACCTCCAGTGATGATAGAAGGTTTTCATGAGATTTCTATATCTGGAAGAAGTCAGGACCTCAGGATCTCTTTGCTGTCCTTGACTGTGGTTTTTGTCTTGTACCTTAGAGGAATGTAGGCTGGAATTGTTTCCAGCAGCTCAGAGTTTTGCTGCCCAAGCCAAGGGCTGACAGCTTGGCCAGCAGTTTGCTGTGGGGGATGGTGTCAAAGGCCTTGCTGAAGTCCAGGCAGACCACATCCACAGCCTGCCCCACATCCACCAGGCAGTCACCTGGGCATAGAGGGAGATCAGGTTGGTGAGGCAGGACCTGCCCTTCCTGAATCCGTGCTGGCTGGACCTGAGCCCTTGGCCATCCTGCAGGTGCACAGTGATTGCCCCCAGGATAATCTGCTCCATCATTTCCCCTGGCACTGAGGTCAGGCTGCCAGGCCTGGGGCTTCCAGGTTCCTCCATGTGACCCTTCTTGTGGATGTGTTTGAAATCCCTCCAGTGACAGTGGCTCCACCGCTGACCAGGGTGAAGATCACACTGAGCTAAATTCCATTACCAGACTCCCTTAAGGGTACTCAGACCCTGCACACAGTGGCTGCCTCAAGCCTCACACTCCCATGGTTCCATGTGTACAATAGAATTACAAATGTATTAAAGGTCACTCATGTTGATAAAGATGTTGGTCTCTTCTCTGTAGCAACCAGCACCAGAACAAGAGGACGGACACAGTCTCAAGCTGTGCCAGGGGAGGTTTAGGCTGGAGGTGAGGAGAAAGTTCTTCACTGAGAGAGTCATTCACCATTGGAATGTGCTGCCCAGGGAGGTGGTGGAGTCACCATCCCTGGAGGTGTTCAAGAGGGGACTGGATGTGGCACTTGGTGCCATGGTCTAGTCATGAGGTCTGTGGTGACAGGTTGGACTTGGTGATCATTGAGGTCTCTTCCAACCTTGGTGATACTGTGATACTGTGTGAAGGGCAATGTAGGGAGGACAGAGCCAGGCTCTGCTCAGGGATGTCCAAGGACAGCACAAGGGCCACTGGGGGCAAGCTGGAGCAGAGGAGGTGCCGCAGGAGGGAAATGAAGGGAAAGCTTTGTCACTGTGAGGGTGCTGGAGCCCTGGAGCAGGCTGCCCAGAGAGGCTGTGGAGTCTCCCTCTCTGGATACATTCAAGACCCTCCTGGATGCATTCCTATGTGGCCTGCCCTGGGTGTCCCTGCTCTGGCAGGGGTTGGACTGGATGAGCTTTCAAGGTCCCTTCCAGCCCCTCAAGTTCTGTGAGAAAGTTCTTCCATGAGAGAATCATTCACCATTGGGATGTGCTGCCCGGGGAGGTGGTGGAGTCACCATCCCTGGAGGTGTTCAAGAGGGGACTGGATGTGGCACTTGGTGCCATGGTCTAGTCATGAGGTCTGTGGTGACAGGTTGGACTCGATGATCTTTGAGGTCTCTTCCAACCTTGGTGATACTGTGAGACTGTGATACTGTGATACTGTGATGCAGATTGATACAAAAAGTCCTCAGAGAGGTACCAGCATCCTGCAACTCAACCATGTCCAAACCCTCTTTAAACACACAGATAGGAAAAAGATTTCACAGCAATTTAACCTCTTCAGCAGCAAAACCATAAAGGGATCGATATATTTGTGCTGCTCTAATTAGAAATCGACTTTCCACCCTCCCCCCCCCCACCCCCTCCTGTTATTTGGTCTAATGTCAAACCATCACAGCAGATACTTGTGATCCTTGTTAGGGCTTGGTGGCACCTTTGAATGAATGAAAACAATAAGCCCTGCAATTCTCAGACATCTGACACTGAATCGGGTGTGGGAGTTGGTGCCTGAGGGCAGGAAGGCTCTGCGAAGGGATCTGCACAGGCTGGAGCAATGGGCTGAGCTCAATGGCATGAGATTTAACAAAGCCCTGCAACAAAGTCACAGCAACCCCTGCGACGCTCCGGGCTCGGAGCAGAGCGGCTGGAAACTGCCCAGCACAGAAAGCCCTGGGGGTGCTGAGTGCCAGCCAGCTGAGCGCTAGCCAGCAGTGTGCTCAGGTGGCCAAGCAGGCCAACAGCATCCTGGCCTGGATCAGGAGCAGCGTGGACAGCAGGAGCAGGGCAGGGAGAGCAGGGATATCGAGTCCAACCTGTCACCCAACTCCTCCTGACAACTAAACCATGGCTCCAAGTGCCACGTCCAAGCCTTTCTTGAACACCTCCAGGGATGGGGACTCCACCACCCCCTGGGCAGCACATCCCAATGGGCAATCGCTCTTGCTGGGAAGAACTTTCTCCTCACCTCCAGCCTAAACTTCCCTGGAGCAGCTTGGGACTGTGTCCTCTTGTTGTGGTGCTGGTTGCCTGGGAGAAGAGACCAACTCCCACCTGGCTACAGCCTCCCTTCAGGGAGTTGTAGAGAGCAATGAAGTCTCCCCCTGAGCCTCCTCTTCTCCAGGCTAAGCAACCCCAGCTCCCTCAGCCTCTCCTCACAGGGCTTGTCCTCACCAGGAAAGGGAACCTTCACAGAAATGCATCTGCATGAGTCATCTGAATAAGCTTCAAAAAGAAGCACCCGGGAAGAAGTGATGGCTTGACTGTTATCAACGTGGAATTAATGGCTGAGGGAGCTGGGGCTGGTTAGTGTGAAAGAGAGGAGGCTGAGGGGACACCTCCTGGCTCTCTGCAGCTCCCTGCAAGGAGCTTGTGGAGAGGTTGCTGCTGGTCTCTGCTCCCAGGTCATTAGTGACAGAACAAGAGGGAATGGCCTCAACCTGTGACTGGGGAGGTTCAGACTGGACAGTAGGAAGGATTTTTTCCTGTCAAGAGCGGTCAGGGGTTGGAATGTGCTGCCCAGGGAGGTGGTGGAGTCCCCAAGCCTGGCTGTGTTTCAAGGTGGTTTGGCTGTGGTGCTTGGGGCTGTGGTTTAGGGGTGAGCCTTGTAGAGTCAGGTTCTGGGTTGAGCTTGGTGACCCTGAGGCTCTTCTCCAACCTGAGTGGCTCTGTGATTCTGTGTCTCTGTGACTGTCTGACTTCAAGAGAATGCTCACTTGCTGCCAGGTTAGAAGTGGTGCTGATGCTCAACATGAGATCTTCAGCTTTAGCAGAAAATGATACAACAGAAAGCTTGATCTGCCTCGTTCCCTGAGTCATTATTCAGCTTCCAGAAACGAACAAGAAGCCAAAGATGATGATATTTTAATCCAGTCTGGCCTTTAAACTTTTACAAGCCCTCTTCATGACTACACTTTCAGGGCTGTCATTTTGAAGCTTCCTCTGCCATGAAGATTCCTTCATTAGGGAGAATGGAAATTCTGATGCACAACGCAGTGCTTTCTGAAGGGGATAACTGACTGCATGTACCCCTCTGTAAAACTGCCCTCCAGCCACAGCAACAGCATGGAGGGCTCCTCAGGTTAGGAAAGGTGCTGAGATGCTGGAAGGTGTCCAGAGAAGGGCAACAAAGCTGGGGAGGGGTCTGGAGCACAGCCCTGTGAGGAGAGGCTGAGGGAGCTGGGCTTGCTTAGCCTGGAGAAGAGGCTCAGGGGAGACCTCATTGCTCTCTACAACTCCCTGAAGGGAGGTTGTAGCCAGGAAGGGGTTGGGCTCTTCTCCCATTCACCCAGCACCAGAACAAGAGGACACAGTCTCAGGCTGTGCCAGGGGAGGTTTAGGCTGGAGGTGAGGAGAAAGTTCTTCACTGAGAGAGTCATTCACCATTGGGATGTGCTGCCCAGGGAGGTGGTGGAGTCACCAGCACTGGAGGATTTCAAGAGGGGACTGGATGTGGCACTTGGTGCCATGGTCTAGTCGTGAGGTCTGTGGTGACAGGTTGGACTCAATGATCTTTGAGGCCTCTTCCAACCTGTGATACTGTGTCTCTGTTGCTCTGAAAGGAACTGGAGCTCTTTTGGCTGGAAAACATCTTCAAGATCATCCAGCACAGGCATGATCCAACTCTTCCAAACCTGGTGCTAAACCATGTCCACCTGACTTGGCATGCAATGATTGTCTCGGTCCAGAGAGGGAAGGAGCCTCACTTCCTGTGAGCATTCATTGGTGTGGTGTGAACTCAGAGGCACAAAGGAGGCCAAAATACCAGCAGCCCTCGAGGCTATTGATGAACAGAATAAAGTGGATGGAACAGAATAAGGGAGAGAGAGGGGGGGGAAAAAGACAGAGAGAGGGAGAGGAGGGAGAGAGAAGAGGAAAGGGATTCTATTACCACACCCCCAAGCCGGTTTGGGGCTGTGGAGGAAGGCTGCTGCCGCTTTGGTGTGGAGCAGAGGTCATCCTTGTTGGCTGTGCTGGCCTCTGCTGGAGGAGGGGAGGAAGAGGTCCCAAAGTCCAAGTCCAAGTCCTTCCCTGAGCAGCCTCTTCAGCTCCATGAGTTGCAGCAGGTGGAGCTTAGGACACAGAGAGAGGCTTCCTCCTGCTCTGCTGCTTCCAGGCTCCATGGTGATGTCGGACATAGCCTCAAGCTGCTTCAGGGGAGGTTTAGGCTGGATGTTAGGAAGAAGTTCTTCCCAGACAGAGAGATTGGCCATGGGAATGTGCTGCCCAGGGAGGTGGTGGAGTCACCATCCCTGGAGGTGTTTAAGAAGAGCCTGGATGAGGCACTTGGTGCCATGGTTTAGTTGATCAGATGGTGTTGGGTTGATAGGTTGGACTGGATGATCTCGAAGGTCTTTTCCAACCTGGTTAATTCTATTCTATTCTATTCTATTCTATTCTATTCTATTCTATTCTATTCTATTCTATTCTATTCTATTCTGGTCTAGTCTACTTTAGTCTACTCTAGTCTAGTCCAGTCTAAAACAATCTTCCCTCTTCTCATCTCTTCTCTGTTCACTTCGTTGCTGTGAAGGGAGACTTACCTGCTTCTGCTTGACCTTGGCTGCATTGTTTTGGTTAAGCTTAACAGCTCCTTTCTCTCTGCTCCTTTTCCCCTTTTGGACAGGCAGTGGGAGGGCAGAGGGACAGCTCTCCTGGTCTCTTGACCAGAGGGGATCTTGTGTTGCCTGTTGATTGTAAATGCCTGTGAAATATTGTAGCTCCTGGATATTGTGCACCTATTCCTTGCATTCCATTGTAGGTTGTAGCTCTGCCTGCAAATACAGCTTCCCTTTGCTTCCAACTTAGTTAGTCTGGCAAAGTTAATGGGGGGAGAGGGGGGAAGAAATGTCAATGTCCCTGGAAGGAGGTGGAAGTGAGGTGGGGGTTGGGCTCATCTCCCTAGTATCAGGTGATAGAATGAGAGGAAATGGCCTAAAACTGTGCCAGGGAAAGGCAGGGTTGGAAATGAGGAACATTTTCTTTCCTGCTGAGAGTGGTCAGGGATGGGAACAGGCTGCCCAGGGAGGAGGTGGTGGGGTCACCACCCCTGGAAGTGGTCAAGAAATGGGTGGACATGGCAGGTGGGGACATGGATTAATGGCCACGCTGGTCTTAGTTTGATGGTTGGACTCCATGACCTTAGAGGTCTTTTCAAACCAGAACAATTCTATGACTCTATAAAAGAACATCTAATGGGATGTTTCTTGTCTTCCCCTGGAAAGCAGCAGCAGATTCACCCCAAATACACTCTCAGACCTGTGGAGTTACCTGTGTATGGGATAATGGGGGAAGGTTCCTGTCCTGTGGCACTTTGGAGCATGATTTAATGGCCATGGTGCTTGCAGCCTTCTGGTTGGACTCAGTGATTTTGGAGGTCTTTCTGTAAGCTATCCCGATCACGGGAAGAAGAGAGCCTGTGGCAGAGGTACAACACAAGAGGGAGCACACTGCAGCAGGGGGAGAGCTTTTCAGTGAGCTGAGGATCAAGTCTTCAAGCTCTGCATTTCAGCAAGGGTTCCCAGTGTGTCATTTTGGATTGTTATGAGACTGTGATCGTGGCCACGATAAAGAGAGCAAGTCAGTCTTGGTTTATTAAAGTTAGCAGCAGTAATATCTTCTAGGATGGTATCAGAGCATCTCTGTTTAGGAGCATGTGTATTTTGCTGTGGGCTCTGCATGATCAGTAAGGCATCAGGCTTGTGCATTTGAGCTTTAGAGACTCCCTGGCTTTCTGCATGGGAAAGTAAATAGCTAACTAACTGTATGTATTTGAACACCAGCAGATGCAAAGCCATGACATTGTGATATACCCTCTGTGGATTAATAAAGCATAGAATCATAGAATCAATAAGGTTGGAAAAGATCTCAGAGAGCAACAAGTCCAACCTCTCACCCAACACCTCCTGGCAACCAAACCACGGCTCCAAGTGCCTCATCCAAGCCTCTTCTGAACCCCTCCAGGGACTGGGAATCCACCACCTCCCTGGGCAGCACATCACAATGGCCAATCTCTCTGTCTGGGAAGAACTTTCTCCTCACCTCCAGCCTAAACCTCCCCTGGCACAGCTTGAGACTGCGTCCTCTTGTTCTGGTGCTAGCTGCCTGGGAGAAGAGACCAACCCCCACCTGGCTACAACCTCCCTTCAGGGAGATGTAGAGAGCAATGAGGTCTCCCCTGAGCCTCCTCTTCTCCAGGCTAAGCAACCCCAGCTCCCTCAGCCTCTCCTCACAGGGCTGTGCTCCAGACCCCTCCCCAGCTTTCTTGCCCTTCTCTGGACACCTTCCAGCAAGTCAACATCTTTCCTAAACTGAGGAGCCCAGAACTGGACACAGGACTCAAGGAGTGGCCTAAGCAGTGCCGAGCACGGGACAGAATGACTTCCCTGCTCCTGCTGGCCACACTGCTCCTGATGCAGGCAGCCCCACACAGCCGCTGCCAAACCGCAGCCGACAGGCAAGCAGCCCCCAGCCACGCTGTGCCGAGCCGAGAACTGCCGCTCGCCCCGAGCAGAGAGCCACCGCCGCCAAGCCGTGGCAGGACTGGCCTGAGGAGGCAGGAGAAAGCCACACTGCATCCTCTGCTGGCCAAGGGCTGCCGATAACCTCGCAACAGGCTGCCCAGAGAGCCCGTGGAGCCTCCTTCTCTGGAGACTTTCAAGCTCCACCTGGATGTGTTCCTGTGTGAGCTTCGATAGATTCTGTGGTGATGTAGTCCTGCTCTGGCAGGGGACTTGGACTCAGTGACCTCCAGAGGTCCCTTCCAACCCCTGACATCCTGTGAGCTGTGATCTTTAAGGTCCCTTCCAATCCAAACCTTTCTCTGAGGGCATGAATGCTGAGTTTGGCCAAGGATCAAGTGCCTGCTTCTCGCTGTCTAGTAAATGAGCTTGCAATGGAAAGCTCAAGAGGGACACTTTGAGTGCTGGAAAAACACACAAGGATTTCTTTATTTATCTTCTGCTGCCTAAGAAAGGTGACTAATTAGAGCTATGGAAGGACTTTCATTATTTATTGGGCTTAATCAGGTACTCAAGCAGCACACAGCTCCCCTTGTTGAATAGTGAGTGGCTGGGCTCTCAAAGACTGGAAGAGGCTGCCCAGGGAACCGCTTGAACCACCATCCCTTGATGTATTGAAAAGCTGCCTGGATATGGGGCTCAGGTCTGGGGTGTAGTAGAGGCCCTGGTAGAGTTAGACAATGGTTGGCATTGATCCTCTGAAGAGGTCTTTTTCAAGCAGAGTGGTTCTGTGACTCTTTCACGTCTCTCTGAGGGAGGCTAGTCTCACCCCTGCTGGCTTTGCCTTGTTTCCTCTGCATGGCAGCATTGAAACTGGGAAGTATCTCCAGGCTGAATGTGTGGAGACACAAGAGGAATAGAATAGAATAGAATAGAATAGAATAGAATAGAATAGAATAGAATAGAATAGAATAGAATAGAATAGAATAGAATAGAACGGAACGGAACGGAACGGAACGGAACGGAATGGAATGGAATGGAATGGAATGGAATGGAATGGAATGGAATGGAATGGAATGGAATGGAATGGAATGGAATATAATGGAATGGAATAGAATGGAATAGAATAGAATAGAATAGAATAGAATAGAATAGAATAGAATAGAATAGAATAGAATAGAATGGAATGGAATAGAATAGAATAGAATAGACCAGGTTGGAAGAGACCTTCAAGATCATCATGTCCAAACCATCAACCAATCCAACCCACCTAAACAACTAACCCATGGCACCAAGCACCCCATCAAGTCTCCTCCTGAACTCCTCCAGTGATGGTGACTCCACCACCTCCCTGGAAAGCACATCCCAATGGGCAGAAGAGAACCTCCAGAAGCTGTTGCTGTTCCTCAGGAAGACCTCTGCACAGAACAGCTTTGTGTAGCATCTGGGAACTTCCTGTTTCGATGTGCACTTATCCCTGCTGAGTAGCAGCATGGTTGAGGGGCAAATATCAATGACTTGCCCAAACCCAGACAGGGCAGGAACAACACAATGAAACCAGCAAGTTCTCTTCTCCTGGCATCCCGGTCTCTCTGAGCGGAGAGCCACTGCCGCCACGCTGCGGCAGGACTAACCCAAGGAGCCAGGAGAAAACCACACCATATCCACTCCTGGCCAAAGGCTGCTGAGAACCTCACAACAGGCTGCTGTGAGAGACTCAATCTTGTCTCTCTTGATGTGACTCAACAAAGACAAAATCACCCTTGCTGCTTGCCCAGACTATAGCTGATGTGTATTGGGCAGGCACCGCTCGATAAGGAGTCTCTGGAAGGAGCACAGATAAAGTTTGCTCACCAGACTGCAGCTGCCCTGAAATCATGGGCAGAGGCCACTGCTATCCATGCTCTCTGGAAAATGCGTATTCACCACCTGGACTCATACCTCAAAACTGTATAAAAGATCTGAGCAACTACTGGCTCAGGGGAAGGAGAACACAAGAGAAGGGAAAGCCCTGGGCAATGCTGCTCTGAAGGAGAACAGGGAGAATGCCAGGAGAGAAAAGTACAGAGACATCACCATGGAGCCTGGAAGCAGCAGAGCAGGAGGAAGCCTCTCTCCTTGTCCTAAGTCTCACATGCTGCAACTCATGGAGCTGAAGAGGCTGCTCAGAGAAGGACTTGGACTTGGACTTTGGGACCTCTCCCTCCCCTCCTCCAGCAGAGGCCAGCACAGCCAACAAGGATGACCTCTGCTCCACGCCAAAGCGGCAGCAGCCTTCCTCCACAGCCCCAAACCGGCTTGGGGGGTGTGGTAATAGAATCCCTTTCCTCTTCTCTCTCCCTCTTCTCCCTCTCTCCCTATTTCACAATATCACAGTATCACCAAGGTTGGAAGAGACCTCAAAGATCATTGAGTCCAACCTGTCACCACAGACCTCAGGACTAGACCATGGCACCAAGTGCCACATTCAATCCCCTCTTGAAATCCTCCAGTGCTGGTGACTCCACCACCTCCCTGGGCAGCACATCCCAATGGCCAGTCTCTCTGTCTGGGAAGAACTTTCTCCTCACCTCCAGCCTAAACCTCCCCTGGCACAGCTTGAGACTGTGTCCTCTTGTTCTGGTGCTGGTTGCTAGTGAGAAGAGACCAACCCCTTCCTGGCTACAACCTCCCTTCAGGGAGTTGTAGAGAGCAAGGAGGTCTCCCCTGAGCCTCCTCTTCTCCAGGCTAAGCAACCCCAGCTCCCTCAGCCTCTCCTCACAGGGCTGTGCTCCAGACCCCTCCCCAGCCTTGTTGTCCTTCTCTGGACACCTTCAAGTCTCTCAATGTCCTTCTGAAACTGAGGAGCCCAGAACTGGACACAGGACTCAAGGTGTGGCCTAACCAGTGCTGAGTACAGGGGCACAATGACCTCCCTGCTGCTGTTTTCTCTTTCTCTGTCTCTCTCCTTCTGAACCATCCACTTAATTCTGTTAATCAATAGCCTCAAGGGCAGTTGAAATTTTGGCCTCGCTTGTGCCTCTAGTTTCATGACAGGGGAACATTCAAAAGGCTTGAGGCTCTTTCCCTCTCTGGACCAAGACAGCTGCCCAGAAGGCCTGTGGAGTCTCGTTCTCTGGGGACTTTCAAGACCCATCTGGATGTATTCCTGTGTGACCTGTGCTAGATTCCATGGTTATGTGGTCCTGCTCTGGGAGTTGGACTCCATGATCTGGGGTCAGAGTGGCTGGAGAGCGGCCAGGCAGAGAGGGACCTGGGGGTGCTGGTTGATGGGCGGCTGAATATGAGCCTGCAGTGTGCCCAGGCAGCCAAGAGGGCCAATGGCATCCTGGCCTGCATCAGGAAGAGTGTGGCCAGCAGGAGCAGGGAGGTGATTCTGCCCCTGTCCACTGCACTGGTTAGGCCACACCTCGAGTCCTGTGTCCAGTTCTGGGCCCCTCAGTTTAGGAAGGAGGTTGAGATGCTGGAAGGTGTCCAGAGAAGGGCAACAAAGCTGGGGAGGGGCCTGGAGCACAGCTCTGTGAGCAGAGGCTGAGGGAGCTGGGGTTGCTTAGCCTGGAGAAGAGGAGGCTCAGGGGTGACCTTCTTGCTCTCTACAACTCCCTGAAGGGAGGTTGTAGCCAGGCAGAGGTTGGTCTCTTCTCCCAGGCAGCCAGCACCAGAACAAGAGGACACAGTCTCAGGCTGTGCCAGGGGAGGTTTGGGCTGGAGGTGAGGAGAAAGTTCTTCCCAACAAGAGGAATTGACCATTGGGATGTGCTGCCCAGGGAGGTGGTGGAGTCACCATCCCTGGAGGTGTTCAGAAGAGGCTTGGATGTGGCACTTGGTGCCATGGTTTGGTTGTCAGGAGGTGTTGGGTGACAGGTAATTGGTTGGACTTGATGATCTCTGAGGTTTTTTCCAACCTCATTGATTCTGTGATTCTATGATACACTCTGGAGAGTTCAGGTCGTGAATAAAGTGACCTTATGCTGTGGCTAAGGTTACACGCCTTGAAGAACCAGAGAGCTGACAGCCCTCCAAGGGACTAGGCAGACACAGGAGACTGTGCTCACTGCTCTGGTATCCCATCAGCTCTAAGCTGAGTGCACAGGTCCTTCGTTGCTCTTCCTGGCCGTCTTTCTGCCTCTGGCTGCCTTCTGAGCCTGGCAGCTTCGTCTCTGGCAGTGTGGGGCAGGGCTGCTGCCTGGCTGGGTCCCTGCGAAGCTGCTTTTCCAGGAGCCATTCGGCTGAGCTGGGGAGGGGTAGGGAGGAAGGGTGGGAGGCAGTGGAGGGCAGTGAAGCCTGGGCTGTTGGAAGGCTTTTGGCTTGCTGAGCTGGTCGTAAGCTGCAATGGGAATTCAGGTGCTTGGCAGTCATGTAAACGGTGTAAAGCTTTGTACTGGGCACAGCCATGGAGATTGCCAAGCCTGCGGGGAGTGGTTTGATTGTACTCCTTAAGGGAGGGGTGTGGGGGGTTGGCAATCCCTCCCCAACACGAGCTTTGCCAGACCAGAGCAGCTGGAAGCAAATGGAAGCTGTGTTTACAGACAAAACTCCAATCCACGATGGAGTGCCAGGAATGTGTACAAAATATCCAGGAGCCACCACAGGTACAGGTATTGACAAGTAGCAAACAGCACAGGAACCCCCTGGCCAGGGACCAGGAGAAGCCACCAGCTACCAGCTACCAGCTTCTCCTTTCCTACACCCCACCCAGGGAAGAAGGGGAAGGGAAGGGAAGGAGGGAAGGGAAGGGAAGGGAAGGGAAGGAAGGGAAGGGAAGGGAAGGGAAGGGAAGGGAAGGGAAGGGAAGGGAAGGGAAGGAAGGGAAGGGAAGGGAAGGAAGGAAGGAAGGGAGGAAGGAAGGGAAGGGAAGGGAAGGGAAGGGAAGGGAAGGAAGGGAAGGGAAGGGAAGGGAAGGGAAGGGAAGGGAAGGGAGGGGAAGGGAAGGGAAGGGAAGGGAAGGGAAGGGAAGGGAAGGGAAGGGAAGGGAAGGAAGGAAGGGAAGGAAGGGGGAAGGGAAGGTTTGGGAAGGGAAGGTTTGGGAAGGGAAAGGGAAGGGAAGGGAAGGGAAGGTTTGGGAAGGGAAGGTTTGGGAAGGAAGGGAAGGAAGGTTTGGGAAGGGAAGGGAAGGTTTGGGAAGGGAAGGTTTGGGAAGGGAAGGTTTGGGAAGGGAAGGTTTGGGAAGGGGAAGGTTTGGGGGAAGGGAAGGGAAGGAAGGTTTGGGAAGGGAAGGGAAGGGAAGGGGAAGGTTTGGGAAGGGAAGGAAGGGGAAGGGAAGGGAAGGGAAGGTTTGGGAAGGGAAGGAAGGGAAGGAAGGGGAAAGGAAGGGAAGGAAGGAAGGAAGGGAAGGGAAGGGAAGGGAGGAGGGAAGGGAAGGGAAGGGAAGGGGAAGGGGGAAGGGAAGGGAAGGAAGGTTTGGGAAGGGAAGGTTTGGGAAGGGAAGGTTTGGGAAGGTTTGGGAAGGGAAGGAAGGGAAGGGAAGGGAAGGGAAGGGAAGGGAAGGAAGGGAAGGGAAGGGAAGGGAAGGGAAGGGAAGGAAGGGAAGGGAAGGAAGGGAAGGGAAGGGAAGGTTTGGGAAGGGAAGGTTTGGGAAGGGAAGGTTTGGGAAGGAAGGTTTGGGAAGGGAAGGTTTGGGAAGGGAAGGTTTGGGAAGGGAAGGTTTGGGAAGGAAGGAAGGGAAGGGAAGGGAAGGGAAGGGAAGGAAGGGAAGGGAAGGGAAGGGAAGGGAAGGGAAGGGAAGGGAAGGGAAGGGAAGGGAAGGAAGGAAGGAAGGGAAGGGAAGGGAAGGGAAGGGAAGGGAAGGGAAGGGAAGGAAGGAAGGGAAGGGAAGGGAAGGGAAGGGAAGGGGAAAAGGGAAGGGAAAAAGGGAAAGGGGAAAAGGGAAGAGAAAAAAGGAAGGGAAAAAGGGAAGGGAAAAAGGGAAGGGGAAAAGGTGAAGGGAAAAAGGGAAGGGAAAAGGTGAAGGGAAAAAGGGAAGGGAAAAAGGGAAGGGAAAAAGGGAAGGGGAAAAGGGAAGGGGAAAAGGGAAGGGAAAAAGGGAAAGGGAAAGGAAGGGTTAGGGTTAGGGTTAAAGAAATTTCTGTGCTGCAGGAGTGATCAGGGATTGGAACAGGCTGCCCAGGGAGGTGGTGGAGTCACCATTCCTGGAGGTGCTCAAGAGACCTGTGGATGTGGCACCTGGGGACGTGGTTTGATGGCCAGCTGGATGCTTGGACTCGATTCTAGAGGTTCTTTTCCAGCCAGGAAGCTTCTGTGAATCAATTAGTCTTCTTACTATCCACACCAAGGGCTGCAATGTTGCAGGCTGGCTTGAGGTCCTGGCACCGATCTCAACCCCTTCTCTAAAAGCAGTTGGAATTCCTCATTCGACAAGCAGCAACTCTGTGACCTCCCAGTGTGCACAGTCTGCCTCATTACACCCCCCAGGAAGCTCCAGTTGTGTCCAAAACCCTCTCCCAATCGCTCCGCTTCATCCACAGGCGGATGGGGACTGCCGCGTCCACTAAGCTTCGCATCTATTCCGTGGATGCGTCAGGACATGGAGCTCGTCTGCACACAAAGCTGGCCTGGCAAGGGCTTTGAGGCTTAATTGAACTCTGCATTCATTTGCAATTAGTTTCTTTTGTTTGCCTTCTGAGAGCCTGAAGGAGGAGGCACAAACAAAGCCTGTGCCAATTACAGAGGAGAGTAATTGGATTTGATTAATCCCGGAATTCCAGCAATCGATTTAATTATGGCTGCTCTCCTTCAGACACCTCATTATTCCTGCACACTAATTAATCACCACCACTAATGAGTAGCTTTGAAGCAGGACTCTGTGGCCACCGAAGGGAAGTGCCCTGAGTAGAAGGTTCCTTAGAGAAGCGTGGATATTTACTTGAGGTGATAGAGTTTCTCTGCTGCTTTAATGGCTTTGTGGGGTTGCTTCGTTCGCAGATGGATGTCAGTCTCCTGGTTCAAAAGGAGGAATCACTGAGTCACACAAGGGGAGAGGCTGGGAGGAGCCTCTGGAGATCACCCACTCCAACCCCCTTGCTTAGGGTTTAGGTTGGAAGGGACCCTAAAGATGTACTTCCAGCTCCCTGGGACCCCTAGCCCAGGCTGCTCAAGGCCTCAGCCAACCCGGCCTTGAGCAACCGCTTGCAAGGGAGGATCCACAGCTTCCCTGGGCAACCTGTCCCAGTGTCCCACCACCCTCCCTGGAAAGAATTTCCTCCTAATCTCCAGGCTCATTCTGCCCCCCTCAAGCTTGAATCCTTGTCCTATCACCACAAGCCCTTGTATCAAGTGCCTCCATGACTTTATTGTAGGCCCCCTTCAGGTGCTTGCTGGAAGGCTGTTCCCTGGAACCTTCTCTTCTCCAGGCTGAACAGCCCCAACTTGCTCGCTTTGTCCCCATCAGGGAGGTTCTCCAGCCCTCTGATCATCTTTGAGACCCTCCTTTAGACCTGCTCCAGCAGTTCCATGCCCCTCATGCTGGACGCCCCAGATGCAGTGCTGCAGGTGGGGTCTGAGCACAGCAGAGGGGCAGAATCCCCTCCCTGTGCTGCTGCTCTCCCTGCTCTGGCTGCAGCTCAGCACACAGCTGCCTGCTGGGCTGCCAGGGACCAGTGCTGGCTCCTGGGGTGTCACCAACTGACACCCCCAAGGCCTTCTCATCCAGGCTGCTCTCCAGCCACTCCTCACCCAGCCTGGATTTGTGTTTGCCCTGACCCAGGTGCAGGAACTTGCACTTGGCCTTATTGAGCTCCATGAGGTTGACACAGGCCTACCTATCAAGCCTGTCCAGTAACAGACCTGGATGCCAGGAGAAGAGAACTTGCTGGTTTTATTGTGTTGTTCCTGCCCTGTCTGAGTTTGGGCAAGTCATTGATATTTGCCCCTCAACCATGCTGCTACTCAGCAGGGATAAGTGCACATCGAAACAGGAAGTTCCCAGATGCTACACAAAGCTGTTCTGTGCAGAGGTCTTCCTGAGGAACAGCAACAGCTTCTGGAGGTTCTCTTCTGCCCATTGGGATGCGCTGTCCATGGAGGTGGTGGAGTCACCATCACTGGAGGAGTTCAGGAGGAGACTTGATGGGGTGCTTGGTGCCATGGTGTAGTTGTTTAGGTGGTGTTGGATGATGGGTTGGACACGATGATCTTCCAACCTGGTCTATTCCATTCCATTCCATTCCATTCCATTCCATTCCATTCCATTCCATTCCATTCATTCCACTCCATTCTATTCTATTCTATTCTTTTCTATTATACAATGCAATACAATACAATACACCAGATTGAAAGAGATCTTCAAGATCATCATGTCCAACCCATCAACCAATCCATCCCACCTAAACAACTAACCCATGGCACCAAGCACCCCAGCAAGTCTCCTCCTGAACTCCTCCAGTGATGGTGACTCCACCACCTCCCTGGGCAGCACATTCCAATGGGCAATCACTCTCTCTGTGTAGAACTTCTTCCTAACATCCAGCCTAAACCTGCCCTGGCGCAGCCTGAGACTGTGTCCTCTTGTTGTGGTGCTGGCTGCCTGGGAGAAGAGACCAACCTCTGCCTGGCTACAACCTCCCTTCAGGGAGTTGTAGAGAACAAGAAGGTCACCATTCCTCTTGTGTCTCCACACATTCAGCCTGGAGATACTTCCCAGTTTCAATGCTGCCATGCAGAGGAAACAAGGCAAAGCCAGCAGGGGTGAGACTAGCCTCCCTCAGAGAGACGTGAAAGAGTCACAGAACCACTCTGCTTGAAAAAGACCTCTTCAGAGGATCAATGCCAACCATTGTCTAACTCTACCAGGGCCTCTACTACACCCCAGACCTGAGCCCCATATCCAGGCAGCTTTTCAATACATCAAGGGATGGTGGTTCAAGCGGTTCCCTGGGCAGCCTCTTCCAGTCTTTGAGAGCCCAGCCACTCACTATTCAACAAGGGGAGCTGTGTGCTGCTTGAGTACCTGATTAAGCCCAATAAATAATGAAAGTCCTTCCATAGCTCTAATTAGTCACCTTTCTTAGGCAGCAGAAGATAAATAAAGAAATCCTTGTGTGTTTTTCCAGCACTCAAAGTGTCCCTCTTGAGCTTTCCATTGCAAGCTCATTTACTAGACAGCGAGAAGCAGGCACTTGATCCTTGGCCAAACTCAGCATTCATGCCCTCAGAGAAAGGTTTGGATTGGAAGGGACCTTAAAGATCACAGCTCACAGGATGTCAGGGGTTGGAAGGGACCTCTGGAGGTCACTGAGTCCAAGTCCCCTGCCAGAGCAGGAGAAGAGAATCCAGCACAGGTCACACAGGAACACATCCAGACAGGGATGGAAAGGCTCCACAGAAGGAGACTCCACAACCTCTCTGGGCAGCCTGCTCCAGGCCTCTGGGACCCTCACAGTCAAGAAGTTCCTCCTCATGTTGAGCTGGAACCTCCTGAGCTGCAGTTTCCATCCATTGCCCCTTGTCCTATCCCAGGGCACAGTGAGCAGAGGCTGTCCCTGTCCCTTCCTTCCTGACCCCAGCCCTCAGCTCTTGATTGACATTGATCAGATCCCTCTCAGCCTTCTCCTCTCTAGACTCAACAGCCCCAGGGCTCTCAGCCTCTCCTCCCCAGGCAGTGCTGCAGTCCCTTCAGCATCCTTGCAGCCCTCTGCTGGACTCTCTGCAGCAGATCCCTGTCCCTCCTGAGCTGGGGAGCCCAGAGCTGGATGCAATATTGCAGGTGAGGTGTCAGCAGGACAGAGGAGAGGGGGAGGAGACCCTGCCTGGCTCTGCTGGACACACTTCTCTGAATACACCCCAGGACCCCATTGACTTTCTTGGCCACAAGGGTTCCAAAGCTTCCACCAGACTAGGTTGCTCCAGTCCTTGTCCAACCTGGCCTTGAACACCCTCAGGGTGCAACTCTTTGCAACCTGTTCCAGTGTCTCCCCACCCTTACTGTAACCTTACTCTTGCACTTACTCTAACCTCTACTGAGTGCACAAGAGTTTATCCATGCAATTACCATCTTGGAACAGATGCTGCATTTGGAGTGCAACAAACCTTCACTTCATAAAGGACAATGAACACCTTGTTATTCCCCCTTCCCCCTCCAGAATATTCCTGTATCAAACACAAGAAGCAGCAATGAATCCAAACTGACCTGCTGAAACACTGCAGCAGCTAACAGCCACCAGTGACACATTCCCCACATCCTAAAAACCCAAACCACACAAACAGCAGCAAGAGCCACAATTAACTTTTTGGGTTACTCAGTCTACAACATCTCTCTCAACAGTAATTAAATGAGTTTAATTATTAGAGGCCACAACTCCTGCAAATCAGGCTCCTGCATTACTAAATAGATGACAGCAATAAGAGAAGGAGTAGAGAGGAGGGTCACAAAAATGCTGAGGGGGTTGGAGCAGCTCTGCTGTGAGGAGAGGCTGAGGGAGCTGGGGGTGTTCAGCCTGGAGAAGAGAAGGCTCCAGGCAGACCTAAGAGCAGCCTGCCAGGACCTGAAGGGGGCTGCAAGAAGGCTGCAGGGAGACTGTTTGCAAAGGCCTGCAGGGACAGAACCAGGGACAGTGGCTTCAGACTAGAGCAGAACAGATTGAGATTGGATGTGAGGAACAAGTTCTGCAGCATGAGGCTGGTGGAACCCTGGCACAGGTTGCCCAGGGAGGTGGTTGAGGCTCCATCCCTGGAGATCTTCCAGGTGAGGCTGGACAGGGCTCTGGGCAACCTGATCTGGTTGGGGATGTCCCTGCTGAGTGCAGAGGGGTTGGACCCAAACTGTGCTATGATTCTATGATAAAAGGCAGAAGTGACAAAGAGCAGAGAGGAGAGCAAAGAAAAGTGTAAGACACAACGGTGTGAACACCAAGGCAGAGCACAGATTCCCTTCCTCCTGTGGAAGAGACAACAGTGAAGTTGCAGACCTTTAAAATCATTGAGTCCAACCATTATCTAACCCCCAAGTCTGGTGAGAAACATGACACATTGATCCAATTCAAAACAGAATCACAGAATCATGGAGGCTGGAACAGACCTCTGAGATCATCAGTTCCAGCCTGGGACCCAACACCACCACCTCCACCAGACCATGGCACTGAGTGCCACATCCAATCTTGCCTTAAACCCCTCCAGGGATGGAGACTCCACCACCTCCCTGGGCAGCACATCCCAGTGTCTGATCGCCCTTTCCATCAGAAAGTGCTTCCTAACCTCCAACTTAACCCTCCCCTGGCACAGCTTCAGGCCATGCCCTCTGCCCCTGTCACAATTGCCTGGGAGCAGAGCCTGACCCCCCCTGACTGCAGCTTCCCTTCAGGGTTTCATAGTATAGTATCAGTCAGGGTTGGAAGGGACCACAAGGATCAGCTAGTTCCAACCCCCCTGCCATGGGCAGGGACACCCCACACTACATCAGCCTGGCCACAGCCTCATCCAGCCTGGCCTTAAACACCTCCAGGGACGGGGCCTCAACCACCTCCCTGCACAACCCATTCCAGGGCTTCACCACTCTCATGGGGAAGAACTTCCTCCTCACCTCCAGCCTCAATCTCCCCACCTCCAGCTTCAGTCCATTCCCCCTAGTCCTAGCACTACCTGAGAGCCTGAGAAGTCCCTCCCCAGCCTTCTTGTAGCCCCCTGCAGATCCTGGAAGGCCACAATGAGGTCACCTGGGAGCCTTCTCTTCTCCAGACAGGCTCAGTCTGTCCTCAGAGCAGAGCAGCTCCAGCCCTCTGCTCCTCCTCGTGGCCCTCCTGAGTCTCCTCTCCCCCAGGCTGAACACCCCCAGCTCCCTCAGCCTCTCCTCATCAGCCTTCCCCTCCAGTCCCTTCCCCAGGCTGAACACCCCCAGCTCCCTCAGCCTCTCCTCATCAGCCTTCCCCTCCAGTCCCTTCCCCAGGCTGAACACCCCCAGCTCCCTCAGCCTCTCCTCATCAGCCTTCCCCTCCAGTCCCTTCCCCAGGCTGAACACCCCCAGCTCCCTCAGCCTCTCCTCATCAGCCTTCCCCTCCAGTCCCTTCCCCCAGGCTGGTTGCTCTCCTCTGGACCTGCTCCAGCACCTCAGGTCTCTCTTGCAGGGAGGGCCTCATCAAACATTTTCTTTTAAATACAATAGAAATACCTTGGTATAGATGCTTTGTTTCTGCTCTTGTGTTTGTGCACTGACATGTAACAATTAACCTTTGGGGTTTCTCATTACCTCTAAATTAGCTGTTCATTTCAGTATTGACAGGGCATAGGCAGTCCTCAGAAGCAATACCCAATGAGCCTGTGTGAGGGGTTGTCAATGCAGAAGTCACTTCTAAATGGAATGGAATGGAATGGAATGGAATGGAATGGAATGGAATGGAATGGAATGGAATGGAATGGAATGGAATGGAATGGAATGGAACAGAGTAGACCAGGTTGGAATGGACCTTCAAGATCATCAAGTCCAACCTATCACCCAACACCACCTAATCAACTAATCCATGGCACCAAGCACCCCATCAAGTCTCCTCCTGAACACCTCCAGGGATGGCAACTCCACCATCTCCCCAGGCAGCCCATTCCAATGGGCAATCACTCTCTCTGTGTAGAACTTCTAAGAGGTACAAGAAGGCTGGGGAGGTACTGCTCAGGATCTCAGGGAGTGCTAGGACTAGGGGGAATGGAATGAAGCTGGAGGTGGGGAGATTGAGGCTGGAGGTGAGGAAGAAGTTCTTCCCCAGGAGAGTGGTGAAGCCCTGGAATGGGTTGTGCACGGAGGTGGTTGAGGCCCCATCCCGGGAGGTGTTTAAGCCCAGGCTGGATGAGGCTGTGGCCAGGCTGATCTAATGTGGGGTGTCCCTGCCCATGGCAGGGGGTTGGAACTAGTTGATCCTTGTGGTCCCTTCCAACCCTGACTGATTCTATGATACTATGACTCTTGACATGCACAAAGTGTTTTGAAGTCTGCTTCCATCCTGTTTGCTTAAGTTGAGCTTTGCATGGAAGCAAATAATTCCTAATATCCCCAGAAGGCTCCCACTACTTGTAGGGATCACACACAAAGTAAAACCAATCCAGGTCTGTGATGCTTAGAAAATGAAGTCACTTTACAAGGGAAAAAAACCCAAAACAAATCTAGGATTTAAAAACAATTAAAATAGAAAGAAAAGGGGGGGGGGAAACCCAAGCAAGCAAACAAACAAAAAACAAAGGTAAAAGAAAGAAGAAAAGCCAACCCCAAACTGCTCATAACAAACCAATCCAAGCCAACCACCACAAACCTGACTAGCTCCAGGAGGCTTGTGCAGTAACTGCTCCACCAGGTGATTCTTCCTCCTGACGCTGCTCTTGTGGGACCCCACCTGCAGTGCTGCCCCCCAGCACAAGAAGGACAGGCAGCTGCTGGAGCAGGTCGAGAGGAGACCACAAAAATGATCAGAGGACTGGAGGACTTCCCTGATGGGGACAGGCTGGGAGAGTTAGGGATGGAGGGCAGAGAGGCTTTGCAGAGGGACCTCGACAGGCTGGACAGATGGGCAGAATCCAAGGGCAGGAGATTGAACACATCCAAGTGCCAGGTGCTGCACATTGGCCACAGCAACCCCAGGCAGTGCTACAGGCTGGGGTCAGAGTGGCTGAGAGCAGCCAGGCAGAGAGGGACCTGGGGGTGCTGGTTGATGGTAGGCTGAACATGAGCCTGCAGTGTGCCCAGGCAGCCAAGAGGGCCAATGGCATCCTGGCCTGCATCAGGAAGAGTGTGGCCAGCAGGAGCAGGGAGGTGATTCTGCCCCTGTCCACTGCACTGGTTAGGCCACACCTTGAGTCCTGTGTCCAGTTGTGGGCCCCTCAGTTTAGGAAGGAGGTTGAGATGCTGGAAGGTGTCCAGAGAAGGGGAAGAAAGCTGGGGAGGGGTCTGGAGCACAGCCCTGTGAGGAGAGGCTGAGGGAGCTGGAGTTGCTTAGCCTGGAGAAGAAGAGGCTCAGGGAAGACCTCATTGCTCTCTGCAACTCCCTGAAGGGAGGTTGTAAGCCAGGTGGGGGTTGGTCTCTTCTCCCAGGCAGTCAGCACCAGAACAAGAGGACACAGTCTCAGGCTGTGCCAGGGGAGCTTTAGGTTGGAGGTGAGGAAGACAGAGAGATTGGCCATTGGGATGTGCTGCCCAGGGAGGTGGTGGAGTCCCCATCCCTGGAGGTGTTTAGGAAGAGCCTGGATGAGGCACTTGGTGCCATGGTTGAGTTGATCAGATGGTGTTGGGTGATAGGTTGGACTTGATGCTCTCTGAGGTCTTTTCCAACCTGGTTACTTCAATTCAATTCAATTCAATTCAATTCAATTCAATTCAATTCAATTCAATTCAATTCAATTCAATTCAATTCAATTCAATTCTAGTCTAGTCTAGTCTAGTCTAGTCTAGTCTAGTCTATTCTACTCTAAATCCTGGTTATTTTGTACACATTCATTCATTTCATTGCAGATTGTCATTCAGCTTGTAATACAGCTTTCATTTGCTTCCAACTGGTCTGGTCTGGTAAAGTTAATGTTGTGGGTGGAATTTCAACCCACTATACCAGCCCACCCCCTCCTGGGCTGTGCTTTACCTAGCACAAGGCCAAAGAAGCCTGGGATATTCCCCACTGTTACCAAAGAGACCACTAAGGCCAACCCAGAACCCTGCTCTACAGGGCTCACCCCTAAACCAGAGCCCCAAGCACCACAGCCAAACCACCTTCAAACGCAGCCAGCCTTGGGGACTCCACCACCTCCCTGGGCAGCACATTCCAACCCCTGACCACTCTTGCCAGGAGCGGCCGAGCCCAGAGAGTGGTGGTGAATGGTGCCACAGCCAGCTGGCAGCCAGGCACCAGTGGTGTGCCCCAAGGCTCAGTGCTGGGCCCCATGCTCTTCAACATCTTTATTGAAGATCTGGATGAGGGCATTGAGTCCATCAGCAGTACATTTGCAGATGACACCAAGCTGGGGGCAGGAGTTGATCTGCTGGAGGGCAGAGAGGCTTTGCAGAGGGACCTCGACAGGCTGGACGGATGGGCAGAGGCCAAGGGCAAGAGATTGAACACATCCAAGGGCCAGGTGCTGCACATTGGCCACAGCAACCCCAGGCAGAGCTACAGGCTGGGGTCAGAGTGCCTGAGAGCAGCCAGGCAGAGAGGGACCTGGGGGTGCTGGTGGATGGTAGGCTGAACATGAGCCTGCAGTGTGCCCAGGCAGCCAAGAGGGCCAATGGCATCCTGGCCTGCATTAGGAATAGTATGGCCAGCAGGAGCAGGGAGGTCATTGTGCCCCTGTACTCTGCTTTGGTTAGGCCACACCTTGAGTCCTGTGTCCAGTTCTGGGCCCCTCAGTTTAAGAAGGACACTGAGACACTTGAAGGTGTCCAGAGAAGGGCAACAAGGCTGGTGAGAGGCCTTGAGCACAGCCCTGTGAGGAGAGGCTGAGGGAGCTGGGGTTGCTTAGCCTGGAGAAGAGGAGGCTCAGGGGAGACCTCATTGCTCTCTACAACTCCCTGAAAGGTGGTTGTAGCCAGGTGGGGGTTGGCCTCTTCTCCCTAACAACCAGCACCAGAACAAGAGGACACAGTCTCAAGCTGTGCCAGGGGAGGTTTAGGCTGGAGGTGAGGAGAAAGTTCTTCACTGAGAGAGTCATTCACCATTGGGATGTGCTGCCCAGGGAGGTGGTGGAGTCCCCATCCCTGGAGGTGCTCAAGAGGGGACTGGATGTGGCACTTGGTGCCATGGTCTAGTCGTGAGGTTTGTGGTGACAGGTTGGACTCGATGATCTTCGAGGTCTCTTCCAACCTTGGTAATTCTATTCTATTCTATTCGAAAGTCCTTCCTACTCTCCAGTCTGAACCTCCCCAGTCACAGCTTGAGGCCATTCCCTCTTGTTCTGTCACTAATGACCTGGGAGCAGAGACCAGCAGCAACCTCTTCACAACCTCCTTGCAGGGAGCTGTAGAGAGCCAGGAGGTCTCCCCTCAGCCTCCTCTCTTTCACACTAACCAGCCCCAGCTCCTTCAGTCTCTCTCCATCAGATTCCTTCTCCAGGCCCTTCCCAGCTTCCTTGCCCTCCTCTGCCCTGGCTCCAGTACCTCCACATCTCTCTTGGATTGAGGTGCCCAGAACTGGACACAGCACTGGAGGTGTGGCCCGCCCAGAGCTGAGTGCCAGGGGACAATCCTCAGGCTCCAGCCTCTGGGCACTCCCCCTGCACAGCTTTAGCCACAGCAAGGAGCTCACCCTCAGGCTCCTCCTCTGCAAGCTCCAGAGCCCTCAGCTGCCTCAGGCTCTCCTCCTTAGGAAGATCATCCACTCCCCTAATCATCTTGTGGCTCTGTGCTGGACTCTCTCAAGCAGTTCCATGAGGTCCTTTTTGAACTGAGGGGCCCAGAACTGGATGAAATATTCCAGATGTGGCCTCAGCAGGGCAGGACAGAGGGGGAGGAGAACCTCTCTCCACCTCCTCACCACAGCCCTTCAAATCCACCTCAGAATTGCTTAAGCCCCAACCTTGACTTTTAATCACAGAAAGCCTTTTCCTCCCTGCACTAAATGTGATAAATGGACACATCTAAGCCTAACTCTCCCCCTTCCCTCAACCTATCTTAGGAACTTTTGGATGGCTTATAGATGGAGACAGAGATTTGACTGATTTTAATTTTAGGTACTTCATGAGAAAGAAAATCAAAGCTGTTTTTAAATCCTTGTTTGCACTGTCTGCTCACTATTGGTGTTTGACATGTTGGTGCTGAGCTTGTTTTGGAATACAGTCTAATTTCCCAAGTCTAAAAGCTGTTTTAATAGATAAGCCCTCTTAGAATATGTTCTTAAGGTTGTTAAGTACTTTAATGCCTTCAGGTTAAGGAATAACATCTGGAGAAGAGAAGGCTCTGGGGAGAGCTAACAGCAGCCTGCCAGGACCTGAAGGGGGCTGCAAGAAGGCTGCAGGGAGACTGTTTGCAAAGGCCTGCAGGGACAGGAGCAGGGACAGTGGCTTCAAACCAGAGCAGAGCAGATTGAGACTGGATGTGAGGAACACGTTCTGCACCAGGAGGCTGGTGGAACACTGGCACAGGTTGCCCAGGGAGGTGGTTGAGGCTCCATCCCTGGAGGTCTTCAAGGTGAGGCTGGACAGGGCTCTGGGCAACCTGATCTGGTTGGGGCTGTCCCTGCTGAGAGCAGAGGTGTTGGGCTGGATGAGCTTTGGAGGTCCCTCCCCAGACCATTCTATGAATAATTAGTGACACGTGCCCATCCTCCTGCTATAGGTTTGATTTCTAATTCCAACCTCAAGGAATGATTTTCATCTTTGTATTGGGCAGGTACATACTGGCTACAGACAGAACCAAACTCTACTTCACTTTTCATCAGAAAACATTCTGCATCCTCTCTATTACTAAAACTTTACCTAGGATCTGTTGGTTAGAGTGGGGTTTTTGCAATAATACAATACAATACACCAGGTTGGAAGAGACCTTCAAGATCATTGCATCCAACCCATCAACCAATCCAACCCACCCAACAACTAACCCATGGCACCAAGCACCCCATCAAGTCTCCTCCTGAACACCTCCAGGGATGGTGACTCCACCACCTCCCTGGGCAGCACATCCCAATGGGCAATCACTCTGTCTGGGAAGAATTTCTTCCTAACCTCCAGCCTAAACCTCCCCTGGCACAGCTTGAGACTGTGTCCTCTTGTTCTGGTGCTGGCTGCCTGGGAGAAGAGACCAACCTCTGCCTGTCTACAACCTCCCTTCAGGTAGTTGTAGAGAGCAAGAAGGTCACCCTTCAGTCTCCTCTTCTCCAGGCTAAGCAACCCCAGCTCCCTCAGCCTCTCCTCACAGGGCTGTGTTCCAAACCCCTCCCCAGCCTTGTTGCCCTTCTGGCATCTCAACATCTTTCCTCAACTGAGGAGCCCAGAACTGGACACAGGACTCAAAGTGTGGCCTAACCAGTGCTGAGCACAGGGCAGAATGACCTCCCTGCTCCTGCTGGCCACACTCTTCCTGATGCAGGCAAGGATGCCATTGGCCCTCTTGGCTGCCTGGGCACACTGCGGGCTCATGTTCAGCCTACCATCAACCAGCACCCCCAGGTCCCTCTCTGCCTGGCGGCTCTCAGCCACTCTGACCCCAGCCTGTAGCACTGCCTGGGGTTGCTGTGGCCAATGTGCAGCACCTGGCACTTGGATGTGTTCAGTCTCCTGCCCTTGGACTCTGCCCATCTGTCCAGCCTGTCGAGGTCCCTCTGCAAAGCCTCTCTGCCCTCCAGCAGATCAACTCCTGCCCCCAGCTTGGTGTCATCTGCAAATGTACTGATGATGGACTCACAATGCCCTCATCCAGATCATCAATGAAGATCATAGAATCATAGAATCATAGAATCATAGAATCAGTCAGGGTTGGAAGGGACCACAAGGATCAGCTAGTTCCAACCCCCCTGCCATGGGCAGGGACACCCTACACTAGATCACGCTGGCCAGAGCCTCGTCCAGCCTGGTCTTAAACACCTCCAGGGACTGGGCCTCAACCACCTCCCTGGACAACCCATTCCAGGGCTTCACCACTCTCATGGTAAAGAACTTCTTCCTCACCTCCAGCCTGAATCTCCCCACCTCCAGCTTCATTCCATTCCCCCTAGTCCTATCACTACCTGAGATCCTGAGAAGTCCCTCCCCAGCCTTCCTGTAGGCCCCCTTCAGATACTGGAAAGCCACAATGAGGTCACCTGGGAGCCTTCTCTTCTCCAGACTGAACAGCCCCAACTCCTTCAGTCTGTCCTCATAGGAGAGGTGCTCCAGCCCTCTGCTCCTCCTCGTGGCCCTTCTCTGGACACGCTCCAGCACGTCCACATCCCTCCTGTAATATGGGCTCCAGAACTGGAGGCAGTACTCCAGGTGGGGTCTCACCAGAGCTGAGTAGAGGGGGAGAAGCACCTCCCTTGACCTGCTGGTCACACTTCTCCTGATGCAGCCCAGGAGCTGATTGGCTTTCCGGGCTGCAAGTGCACATTGAGAGCTCCTGTTGAGCTTCTCGTCCACCAGCACCCCCAAGTCTCTCTCTCCTCAGGGCTGCTCTCCAGCCAGTCACTGCCCAGCCTGGATTTGTGCCTGGGATTGCCTCCACCCAGATGCAGGACCCTGCACTTGGTCTTGTTGAAGCTCCTGAGGTTGGCTTGTGCCCACCTCTCCAGCCTGTCCAGGTCCCTCTGGATGGCATCCCTTCCCTCCAGCGTGTCCCCTGCACCACACAGCTTGGTGTCATCACAACCTTGCTGAGGGTGCACTCGATGCCACTGTCCATGTCACCCACAAAGATGTTGAACAAGACAGGTCCCAGGACTGATCCCTGAGGGACTCTGCTTGTCACTGGCCTCCACTGGGACATGGACCCATTGACAGCCACTCTTTGGGTGCGGCCATCAAGCCAGTTCTTTATCCATCTAGTGGTCCAAGATGTTAAAGAGGATGGGGCCCAGCACTGATCCCTGGGGCACACCACTGGTGCCTGGCTGACAGCTGGCTGTGGCACCATTCACCACCACTCTCTGGGCTCAGCCTCCAGCCAGTTCCTAACCCAACTCAGAGTGCTGCTGTCCAAGCCAGGGGCTGACAGCTTGGCCAGCAGTTTGCTGTGGGGGATGGTGTCAAAGGCCTTGCAGAAGTCCAGGGGTTTTTTTTTTGTTTGGGTTTGGGTATGTGGGGGTGGGGGTGGTGTGGATGTTTGCCCCCCACTAATAATGAGAATAAAGGGATAAAAGAGAGGATAAAGGAGAGAAGGAATAAATCTACAATTTTACCCATTGCAAACAACTCTTCTTGTAATGAGGCTTCCTGGATCAGTGTGAGCTTATAGATACAAAGGGAAAAGCTGATTTTCATGGGGAAGGCATAGAGTCTACACTGCAATGAGACAAAGATTTCCCTTGTGTGTGTTTGTTTGTGTCTGCTTGAAAGCCTATTTGTTTGTTTTTGAGAAGCAGGAAGAATGGCAGCAGGGCATCCAGCATCAGCCTTGCAAGCAATTCTGTAGCCATTATCCAGCTCAGCTGGCCCATTGAGAAGGGAGAAGATGAAGGGTGTGTGTTTACCATTTCAAAGTAGAACCAATTTGCTGTAAGTGGAAGGAGGGTTTTAGGGACTGTGGGCTTGCCTGCCAAATTCCAACTCATTAAGCACAGTCATTCAGGGCCCTCGTTAAAAAACCAGCGTGTGGATTCCTGGAAGCACCATCTACATGGCATCAGCTCGAAATCAGAGGCCTAGATGCACTGGCAAGAGGAGAAGGGTTCATGAAGAGAGGTGGATGAGCCTCATGAACACATCACACGTGCACACACAGGGCATGGCGTTGATACAGCTGGAAATTTACCCAAGTCACTCCAGGAAGAGTCTGAAGTATATAGAAACAAAGGATCACAGAATGGTTTGGGTTGGAGGGGACCTCAAAAGGTCATGCACAGGCTGCTTGAACCCACCAAGGGACGGGGACTGCAGCACTGCCCTGGGCAGACCATTCCAATGGCTGAGAGCCCTCTCTGGCAAGAAAGATTTCCTAGCATCCAGCCTGAGCCTCCCTGCTGCACCTTGGAGCCATTGCCTCTGCTCCTGTCCCTTGCCACCAAGGAGCAGAGACCACCCCCAGATGGTTCCAACCACCCTTCAGGGAGCTGTAGAGAACAAGGAGGTCTCCCCTCAGCCTCTTCTTCTCCAGCCTGAACACCCCCAGCTCCCTCAGTCCCTCCTCTAGCCCAGGGGCTCCAGGCCCTTCCCCAGCCTCATTGCCCTGTTCTGGACACTCTCCAGCCCCTGAATACAGAATTAACCAGATTGGAAAAGACCTTTGAGATCATCAAGCCCAACCTATCACCCAGCACCTTCCAATCAACTAAACCCTGGAACTGAGTGCCTCATCCAGTCTCTTTATAAACACTTCCAGTGATGGTGACTCCACCACCTCCCTGAGCAGCACATTCCAATGGCCAATCTCTCTGTCTTCCTCCCCTGGTGCAGCCTCAGACTGTGTCCTCTTGTTCTGGTGCTCCTTGTCTGGGAGAAGAGACCAACCCCTTCCTGGCTACAACCTCCCTTCAGGGAGTTGCAGAGAGCAATGAGGTCTCCCCTGAGCCTCTTCTTCTCCAGGCTAAGCAACCCCAGCTCCCTCAGCCTCTCCTCACAGGGCTGTGCTCCAGACCCCTCCCCAGCCTTGTTGCCCTTCTCTGGACACCTTCCAGCAACTCAACGTCCTTCCTAAACTGAGGGGCCCAGAACTGGACACAGGACTCAAGGTGTGGCCTAACCAGTGCAGTGGACAGGGGCAGAATCACCTCCCTGCTCCTGCTGGCCACACTCTTCCTGTTCCAGGCCAGGATGCCATTGGCCCTCTTGGCTGCCTGGGCACACTGCAGGCTCATGTTCAGCCTACCATCCACCAGCACCCCCAGGTCCCTCTCTGCCTGGCTGCTCTCAGCCACTCTGACCCCAGCCTGTAGCACTGCCTGGGGTTGCTGTGGCCAATGTGCAGCACCTGGCACTTGGATGTGTTCAATCTCATGCCCTTGGAACTCTGCCTGGCAAGGTCTCTCTGCAGAGCTCTCCTACCCTCTAACAGATCAACTCCTGCCCCCAGCTTGGATCTCTTTGAGGCTGACCACTGAGGAAAATGTCTGCCTTTGGGACTAAGCCTTGTATGCAAACAAGAGTGAGCAGCACAATTCCTACCCCAGGCACATCTAATTCAGTAAGTCCCCCTGCAGTCTGTGTCACAGAACTGTTCCTGCTGAGGGAAAAAAAAAAAGGAAGAGCAGGGAAAAAGCCCTCAAAATGTCACAAGCAGGAGTGAACATGAAAAGGAGAATAAGCAACCCAATTTGGTGTTTTAAAACTATTGCAGGATCAGACAATTGCTCAGTGGAACAGTGCTGCCAGGCCAGATAAAGTCTGTGTTTTCAGTTGCAATGATGAATTTTCTCCTTGCTTCCTTTTCTTGTTTCTTTCCCCACCCCCTCCCCCAAATCACTGCCTTATCTCAGCTGCTGGATGTTATTACTCTCTTGGTTGCCTGCCTTTAAAGACACTGAAAATGCATTCTTCTTGAAAGTGATCCCCCAGCTGAGTGCAGGAGCAGGCAAGTGAGGGTAGAAGGGCTCTGCAGAGGGACCTCGACCGACTGGACAGATGGGCAGAGGCCAACAGGATGGCATTCAACAAGTCCAAGTGCCAGGGGCTGCACTTTGGCCACAGCAACCCCAGGCAGAGCTACAGGCTGGGGTCAGAGTGGCTGAGAGCTGCCAAACAGAGAGGGACCTGGGGGTGCTGGTTGATGGTAGGCTGAACATGAGCCAGCAGTGTGCCCAGGCAGCCAAGAGGGCCAATGGCATCCTGGCCTGCATTAGGAATAGTGTGGCCAGCAGGAGCAGGGAGGTCATTCTGCCCCTGTACTCTGCACTGGTTAGGCCACACCTTGAGTCCTGTGTCCACTTCAGTACAATACAATACAATAATACAATACAATACAATAATACAATACAATACAATACACCAGGTTGAAAGAGACCTTCAAGATCATCACATCCAACCCATCAACTAATCCAACCCACCTAAGCAACTAACCCATGGCACCAAGCACCCCATCAAGTCTCCTCCTGAACACCTCCAATGATGGTGACTCCACCACCTCCCTGGGCAGCCCATCCCAATGGGCAATCACTCTCTCTCTGTGTAGAACGTCCTCCTAACATCCAGTCTAAACCTGCCCTGGTGCAGCCTGAGGCTGTGTCCTCTTGTTCTGGTACTGGCTGCCTGGGAGAAGAGGCCAACCTCTGCCTGGCTACAATCTCCCTTCAGGGAGTTGTAGAGAGCAAGAAGGTCACCCCTGAGTCTCCTCTTCTCCAGGCTAAGCAACCCCAGCTCCCTCAGCCTCTCCTCATAGGGCTGTGCTCCAAGCCCCTCACCAACTTCTGGGCTCCTCAATTTAAGAAGAACACTGAGACACCTGAAGGTGTCCAGAGAAGGGCAACGAGGCTGGGGAGGGGTCTGGAGCACAGCCCTGTGAGGAGAGGCTGAGGGGGCTGGGGTTGCTTAGCCTGGAGAAGAGGAGGCTCAGGGAGACCTCATTGCTCTCTCCAACTGCCTGAAGGGAGGTTGTAGCCAGGTGGGGGTTGGTCTCTTCTCTCTAGGAACCAGCACCAGAACAAGAGGACACAGTCTCAAGCTGTGCCAGGGGAGGTTTAGACTGGAGGTGAGGAGAAAGTTCTTCACTGAGAGAGTCGTTTGTCATTGGGATGTGCTGCCCAGGGAGGTGTTGGTGTCACCGTCCCTGGAGGTGTTCCAGAGGGGACTGGATGTGGCACTTGGTGCCATGGTCTAGTCCTGAGGTCTGTGGTGACAGGTTGGACTCGATGACCTTTGAGGTCTCTTCCAGTGATGCTGTGAATAAGAGGGATGCCAAACCCGCTCCTGGCAGGCGAGGGGGAAAGCAGGCAGCAATTTTCCACCTCGCCTCTTATTATCTCCAAGCATAGTCACATAATCTGCTCTCAGGCTGGGGGGGGGGGGGGGGGGTCCAGCAGCTCAGGGGAGGGGGAACAAAATGATTTTCAGGACACCTGTGTATGCTCCTCAATGCCATATTGAAGGTTCAGAGATAGCAGTGCAGAGATTAGCAGTAATTTCAGGAGCAACAAGCCCCCGTGAATAAGCAGCAAATGATTACTTTTGCTTTCAAAAGGTCAGGCAGCACAATTGGGTTCTGCTATCTCCCATCGAAACACACACAGGATGTTATTGCTAAGAATGCTGGGTGACATTCAGAGCAGAGGCTTGCTGGAAAGGGAGGGCTGCAATGGCTATTTTCAGCAACTTGCCATTTAGTTCTGGCAGTGGTGATGAGCTGCACAGTGTCTGCCTTCGCTTATTTATTTATTTAGCCAGGTTCTGAGCTGGAAACCAGAGTCCAAAATATCCCTGAAAACGAATTAAAGCAGATGAGAGCCATTAGACCTGTCACAGAGAATCAGAGAAGCAGAGAATCAATAAGGTTGGAAAAGATCTCAGAGATCATCATGTCTAACCTGTCACCACAGACCTCATGACCAATAAACCATGGCTCCAAGTGCCACATCCAATCCCCTCTGGAACACCTCCAGGGATGGTGACTCCACCACCTCCCTGGGCAGCACATCCCAATGGCAAACGACTCTCTCAGTGAAGAACTTTCTCCTCACCTCCAGCCTAAACTTCCCCTGGCACAGCTTGAGACTGTGTCCTCTTGTTCTGGTGCTGGCTGCCTGGGAGAAGAGACCAACCCCCACCTGGCTACAACCTCCCTGCAGGCAGTTGGAGACAGCAATGAGGTCTCCCCTGAGCCTCCTCTTCTCCAGCCTAAGCAACCCCAGCTCCCTCAGCCTCTCCTCACAGGGCTGTGCTCCAGACCCCTCCCCAGCTTCGTTGCCCTTCTCTGGACACCTTCCAGCAGCTCAACATCTTTCCTCAACTGAGGAGCCCACAACTGGACACAGGATTCAAGGTGTGGCCTAACCAGTGCTGAGCACAGGGCACAATGACTTCCCTGCTCCTGCTGGCCACACTAGAGCTGACCAAGACCAAGAAGCCATTGGCCTTCTTGGCCACCTGGGCACACTGCTGGCTCATGTTCAGCCTACCATCAACCAGCACCCCCAGGTCCCTCTCTGTTTGGCAGCTCTCAGCCACTCTGACCCCAGCCTGTAGCACTGCCTGGGGTTGCTGTGGCCAATGTGCAGCACCTGGCACTTGGATGTGTTTAATCTCCTCCCCTTGGACTCTGTCCATCTGTCCAGCCTGTCGAGGTCCCTCTGCAGAGCTCTCCTACCCTCTAACAGATCAACTCCTGCCCCCAGCTTGGTGTCATCTGCAAACTTACCAATGGTGGACTCAATCCCCTCATCTGGGCTCAATCTTAAAGGACTTCTCTGACTAAACCTATTCAATAGCTCTGTGATTCTGATCTGTGCTTGTAAACACCATAGCATCTTGCACCTCAAGGAACTTAGGAGAGAAAAGCCTCATACTGAAGTTGTATTAGGTACTAAAGCTCTGTACTGGATACAGAGCCATCAAACAAAACCACGAGGGAACTAACACAGTTCAACCCAAATATCCATTTCAGGTGCCATTGTTTTAATCTGACATCCAGTTGGGTTTACAGTTGTACCTCATGTTGGACTTTATGATCTTAGAGGTCTTTCCCAACCTTATTTAGTCTTCAGAGAAGGAGACTCCACAGCCTCTCTGGGCTGTCTGGTCCAGCGCTCCAGCATGCTCAGAGCAAAGTTGTTTCTCCTTTGGTTGAAGTGAAAGATCCTGTGCTGCAGTTTGTGCCCACTGCCCCTTGTCTTATCACTGGGATTTAGTGGAAGGAGCTCAGTCCCATCCTCATAACCTCCACCCTTCAGATCCTGATGAGCACTGAGCAGACCCCCTCTCAGTTTTCTCTTCTCCAGGCTAAACAGTCCCGGGTCACTCCTCCTCACATTGATGCTCCAGACCCTTCATCATCCTTGTTGCCCTCTGTCAGACTCTCTTCAGCACTCTCTTGAACTGGGGAACCTAGAACTGGGCCCAGTATCCCACATGCAGAGTGACTAGGGCTGAGTAGAGGGCTAGGAGAACCTCCCTTGACTCACTGGTCAGATTCTTCTTAATGCAGTCCAGGAGTGGGTGGCAGTGTGGGGCCCCAAGAGCAACATTTGGCAGTTGGCATAGTGTAAACTACTGTGTCCAGTTCTGGTTTTGTTTGATGGCTCTGTATCCGGTACAGAGCTTTAGTACCTAATACAACTTCAGTATGAGGCTTTTCTCTCCTAAGTTCCTTGAGGTGCAAGATGCTATGGTGCTTACAAGCACAGATCAGAATCACAGAGCTATTGAATAGGTTTAGTCAGAGAAGTCCTTTAAGATTGAGTCCAGATGAGGGGATTGAGTCCACCATTGGTAAGTTTGCAGATGACACCAAGCTGGGGGCAGGAGTTGATCTGTTAGAGGGTAGGAGAGCTCTGCAGAGGGACCTCGACAGGCTGGACAGATGGACAGAGTCCAAGGGGAGGAGATTGAACACATCCAAGTGCCAGGTGCTGCACATTGGCCACAGCAACCCCAGGCAGAGCTACAGGCTGGGGTCAGAGTGGCTGAGAGCAGCCAGGCAGAGAGGGACCTGGGGGTGCTGTTTGATAGTAGGCTGAACATGAGCCAGCAGTGTGCCCAGGTGGCCAAGTAGGCCAATGGCTTCTTGGTCTTGGTCAGCTCTAGTGTGGCCAGCAGGAGCAGGGAAGTCATTGTGCCCTGTGCTCAGCACTGGTTAGGCCACACCTTGAATCCTGTGTCCAGTTGTGGGCTCCTCAGTTGAGGAAAGATGTTGAGCTGCTGGAAGGTGTCCAGAGAAGGGCAACGAAGCTGGGGAGGGGTCTGGAGCACAGCCCTGTGAGGAGAGGCTGAGGGAGCTGGGGTTGCTTAGCCTGGAGAAGAGGAGGCTCAGGGAGACCTCATTGCTGTCTCCAACTGCCTGCAGGGAGGTTGTAGCCAGGTGGGGGTTGGTCTCTTCTCCCAGACAAGGAGCACCAGAACAAGAGGACACAGTCTGAGGCTGCACCAGGGGAGGTTTAGGCTGGATGTTAGGAAGAAATTCTTCTCAGAGAGATTGGCCATTGGGATGTGCTGCTCAGGGAGGTGGTGGAGTCCCCATCCCTGGAGGTGTTTAAGAAGAGCCTGGCTTGGTGTCATGGTTTAGTTGACTGGATGGTGTTGGGTGCTAGGTTGGACTTGATGATCTCTGAGGTCTTTCCCAACCTGGTGAATTCTGTATTCTGTAAAAGCTAATTGCATCCAGGTTGGAGAATTTTGTTCTACAAAGCCACAAAGAAACAGAACCCCTGGGTGTGTCAGGATTAAACAAAGGAAAAATACCTGTGGAATCTTTTGACCCATGGGGAGAAAACCTGTGCTTTACCTCAGGAAGCCCTGTTTGAAGTGGTGCCAGCTCAGAACATTAACCTTGGTTTATGACACTCCTGGTGTCATGGCAGACGACGCCAGGGACGGGGAGGAAGACCTGCCCATCATAAGTGAAGCTCAGGTTGGTGATCACCTGAAGAACCTGAAAGTGTTCAAGTCCATGGGACCCGACGGGATACACCCACGGGTGCTGAGAGAACTGGCAGATGAGGTTGCCAAGCCCCTCTTTATTCTATTCCAAAAGTCCTGGCAGACTGGGGCAGTCACCACAGGCTGGAAAAGGGGAAACATTGCTCCCATCTGCAAAAAGGGTAAGAAGGAAGAACCAGGGAACTCCAGGCCAGTCAGTCTCACCTCTGTGCCCGGAAAGATCATGGAGCAGATCCTCCTGGAGGCACTAATGACTCAGAAGAAGAGTGAAGAGGTGATTTGGAACAGTCAGCATGGCTTTGCCAAGGGCAAATCCTGCCTGACAAACCTGGTGGCCTTCTATGAGCAGGTGACAGCATTAATAGATGAGGGGTGAGCAACTGATGTCGTTTACCTGGACTTGAGCAAAGCCTTCGGCACTGTCCCGCACCACCGCCTGGTCTCCAAGCTGGTGACACATGGGTGTGATGGGTGACCATGAGATGGATACAGAACTGGCTTGATGGCTGCACCCAAAGAGCGGCTGTCAATGGGTCCATGTCCCAGGGGAGGGCAGGGACAAGCAGAGTCCCTCAGGGATCAGCCCTGGGACCAGGCTTGTTCCACGTCTCTGTGGGTGCCATGGACAGTGGCAGTGAGTGCAGCCTCAGCAAGGATGTGATGACACCAAGCTGTGTGGTGCAGCAGACAGCTGGAGGGAAGGGATCCATCCAGAGGGACCTGGACAGGCTGGAGAGGTGGGCACAAGCCAACCTCAGGAGCTTCAACAAGACCAAGGGCAGGGTCCTGCAGCTGGGTGGAGGCAATCCCAGGCACAAATGCAGGCTGAGCAGGGACTGGCTGGAGAGCAGCCCTGAGCAGAGAGACTTGGGGGTGCTGGGGGAGGAGAAGCTCAACAGGAGCTCTCAGGGTGCACTTGCAGCCCGGAAAGCCAATCAGCTCCTGAGCTGCAGCAGGAGAAGTGTGGCCAGCAGGGCAAGGGAGGGGATTCTGCCCCTCTGCTCAGCTCTGCTGAGACCCCACCTGGAGTACTGCCTCCAGTTCTGGAGCCCATATTGCAAGAGGGATCTGGAGGTGCAGGAAGGTGTCCAGAGCAGGGCCACGAGGAGGAGCAGAGGGCTGGAGCTGCTCTGCTCTGAGGACAGACTGAGGGAGTTGGGGCTGTTCAGTCTGGAGAAGAGAAGGCTCCCAGGTGACCTCATTGTGGCCTTCCAGGATCTGCAGGGGGCTACAGGAAGGCTGGGGAGGGACTTCTCAGGCTCTCAAGTAGTGATAGGACTAGGAGGAATGGACTGAAGCTGGAGGTGGGGAGATTGAGGCTGGAGGTGAGGAAGAAGTTCTTCCCCAGGAGAGTGGTGAAGCCCTGGAATGGGTTGTGCAGGGAGGTGGTTGAGGCCCCGTCCCTGGAGGTGTTTAAGCCCAGGCTGGACGAGGCTGTGGCCAGGCTGATGTAGTGTGGGGTGTCCCTGCCCATGGCAGGGGGGTTGGAACTAGCTGATCCTTGTGGTCCCTTCCAACCCTGACTGATACTAAGTAAGGGATTTACATTTAAGGCAATTGATCCTTTTCAGCGTTCTGTTGCTTCCATTTGATTCCCTTTGCTCCTGCTGTTGTTTTTTTCCCCTCTTTTCAAACTGTCATCCATTACAAGGTGTGTGCAGCACCAACGTGCTGTTTGCAAAAGACTTTCAAAGGACTCCTTATGGGTTTTGATTGATTAGCTTCCATACACTCACAGAAAATTAATCTCAAAAGCAAACAGAAGAGCAGCACTGAAGACACAAGAGAAGAAATTAGGATGTTCATTAACTGCAAAATACAGTTAGGCTCAACCCTGCTGCTGAGGTGCTGGCTCTGGTCATTCAGTCTCTAAGAGGCTTAGCTCCCTGGCACATTTTCCTTTCCTCAGAGTCACAGGATAGAGGGAGTTGGAAAGGACCTCAGAAGATGATCTAGCCCAACCTCCCTGCTACAGCATGTTTCCCTGAAGCAAGGAACACATCCTGGAGGGTTTTGAAAGTCTGCAGAGCAGGGTGAGCCCTGAAACAGGGCTCCATTTTTCTGTATTGAAAGGATAAGAGGAGAAGGCTGAGAGGGATCTGATCAATGTCTATCAAGAGCTGAGGGCTGGGGGGCAGGAAGGAAGGGACAGGGACAGCCTCTGCTCAATTGGGCCCTGGGAAAGGACAAGCAAGGAGCAATGGATGGAAGCTCCAGCCCAGGAGGTTCCACCTCAACATGAGAAGGAACTTCTTGACTGGGAGGGTCCCAGAGCCCTGGAGCAGGCTGCCCAGAGAGGTTAGGGAGTCTCCCTGTGGAGCCTTTCCATCCCTGCCTGGATATGTTCCTGTGTGACCTGTGCTGGATTCTATGCTCCTGCTCTAGCTTGGGCCAGAAGATTCCTGCACAAGGCAGAAGCTATTGAAGAGGAGATGCAGAGAGGACAACTTTTTTCTCTCTAGAGCTAGCTGAAAGGAGGCCTCTTTTCCCCAGGAACTGATGACAGGAGAAGGGGTCATGGGCTGGAGCTGTGCTGGGGAAGGTGTAGCTTGGCTACCAGGAAGAGTTTCTTACAGCTAGAGTGGTCAGGCAGTGGTCAGGCTGGCCAGGGAGGTGGTGGAGTCACCATGGCTGGAGGGGCTCAGGAAGGGTGTGGCCATGGGACTTGGGGCCATGCTCTGGTGGTTGTGGTTGGACTCCAGGATCTCAGAAGCCTTTTGCAGCCTTCATGGCTGTATGGAAAGGGAAGCAGAGTGGTCTGAGTTCCTGCCATAGTTGCAGATAAAGAGCAAGGTGATGGGGATGAAAGAAGAGAGCCCTTTGGTTTCAAGTTCCCCCTGTGAAGCTGAGTGGGGCTGCCTCCTGCAGAGAGGCTAAGAACAAGAGCCCCAGAGGCCCTGGGATGATGGCAGAGAGGGGGAAGGCAGACTGGAGCCCATGCGAGGAGGAAGGACCTGGCCCACCCCCGAGAGAGTCCCAGCCCCAGGGTGCCCCAAGGGGAGGCAAGAAGCAGCCAGAGAGGTCTGAAGAGCCAAAAAGCCAAACATTTAGTGAGCAACACCAAGAGGGGAGGGAAGCGCGCCGCAGAGGGGAGGGGAGAGGGCTGGGAACCGCGAAGGGGGTAGGGGAACCGAGCCGCAAAAAGGGACGGGGATGGGGCGGGAGCGAGGGAAGGGGCGCCGCGGACGGCAGCGGGCCGGGGCCGGGGCAAAGGGGCGCCGCGGACGGGAGCGGGAGGGGCCGGGGCAAAGGGGCAAGGGGCGCCGCGGACGGAGCGGGGCCGGGGCAAGGGGCAAGGGGCGCCGCGGACGGCAGCGGGAGCGGGCCGGGGCAAAGGGGCGCCGCGGACGGGAGCGGGCCGGGGCAAGGGGCAAGGGGCGCCGCGGACGGGAGCGGGGGAGCAGGGCCGGGGCCGGGGCAAGGGGCGCCGCGGACGGGACGCCCAGCTTGGACTGGGCTCCTGGCTGCTCAAGTCTTCACAGTAAGAGCTCCACTGGATGGGGGCTGGAAGGAGAGAGGCTGCTGCCAAAGCCTGGGAGCACGTTGGAGCTCCTCTTCCTGCACTGAGGTGATGCTCTGGGGCTGCAGAGAGGGGGGAGAGGGGCATGAGGCAGCTCTGGGGCACAAGCAGCAAACGCAGCTCCCCTCCTGAGGCACATCCAGGCACTACCAGGCCCCTGCTCTCTTGCCCCTCCCCCAGCTGCGGCTGCAGCCAGCCCACCAACCATCCCCATGCCGGAGATCTGCCTCGCAGCTGGCACGGGGCTGCCACAGCAGCAGGCTGCAGCCTGCCCCGGGGCAGGGCTCACTCCTGGCAGAGGGGGTCCCAGGGCAGCCTCAGCTGGGCTGCAGAACCCAGGGCACCTCTGTGCATGCTCTGGAGTTCTGCTGCTTACACCCAGGGGGGGCAAAAGGCTCTGAGAAAGGCAAAGAGGCCATTGGCAAGCAGCCAGGCTCAGGGCAGAGGCCAGAGGCAAGGTGCAGCGGCTGCCATGGTTTTAGGCCCACAGAGGGGAGCACAGGCAGCTGCTGGCAGCTCTCTCACCTCTCAGCTGCCTTCTGCTTCAGGGCAGAGGCTCTGCAGCCCCCAGGCAGCCTGGGCACAGAGGGTGCCTGTGTGGCACAGGCCAGCTTGCAGGGCCTGCAGACAGGGAAGAGATGGTTAGTGCCAGGGTGGATCCTCACTGCCCCCTGGCACCGGGCTGGGAGGCACCTGGGGGCCAGGGGTCGCACTCGCACCATGACGGCCACGGCGCCCTCCTGGGGGGAGGGACCAGCACCATGGCGGCGACGACGCCGCAGGGCTCAGGGCACTGCCCTCGGGGGCCGCACAGCACCGCTCCAAGGAAAGCACTGGCTGAACAACACAGCTCCGGGCTCCAACGTCCTGACGGTGCACTCTCAAAAGAAAAACAGGTCAGGCAGGGAGGGGAAGCGGCACAGGGGGAGCCTCAGCCTGGAGAAAGCCTGGACACCCCCAGCCCCCCACCCGGGACCCTGCTCCCACGCCCTCCCTGGCATAAATCCCACCGGTACCCCAAGAGCTGCCCTTAGAATACCCTCCAGCCCTACAGGCCCCCAGCGTCTCCAAGGATCCTACATCACCTGGGCTCCCTGCAACCACCCTAACGCTCCTACAACCACCTCGGGGTTCCACAGCCCCCTCCCCAACCACACCCCTGATCCCAACCCACTCACCATGGCCACACTCCCGGCCTACAGCCCTTCCCAGCACCCTTCCCAGCTTCCCCCCAGCGCCGCCTCCCCCTCTGCAGCGCTCAGAAGCCAGCACCGGGCACCCAGCAGGGGCTGCAAGGGGCACCCCCAGGCCTGACCACACATCCCCAAGGGTTCTGCTCACTGACCCGGGCCCGGAGGCCCTCGGGGCTCCTCTTCCTGCACTGCTGCTCAGAGGGCCTGAGGGATGCTCTGGAACTGCAGAGAGAGGAGAGAAGGGCATCAGGCAGCGCTGAGGCAAATCCAGCTACTGGCAGATCCCTGCTCTCAGGGCCTTCCCCAGCTGGGGCTGCAGCCCCCCCCAGCACCAACCATCCCCATGCCAGGGATCTGCCTCGCAGCTGGCACGGGGCTGCCACAGCAGCAGGTTACAGCCTGCCCCAGGGCAGGGCTCACTCCTGGCAGAGGGGGTCCCAGGGCAGCCTCACCTGGGCTGCAGAACCCAGGACACCTCAGTGACTGCTCTGGAGTTCTGCTGCTTACACCCAGGGCAGCCTCACCTAGGGTGCAGAGGACTTGGCAGCTCTGTGCCTGCAGCACAGCTGGGGGATGCGGCTCCGCTGCCCACCGCCGGCGGGGCAAAGGGCTCTGAGAAAGGCAAAGAGGCAATTAGCAAGCAGCCAGGCTTAGGGAAGTGGCCAGAGGCAAGGTGCAGCTGCTGCCATGGTTTTAGGCCAACAGTGGGGAGCACAAGCAGCTGCTGGCAGCTCTCTCACCTCTCAGCTGCCTTCTGCTTCAGGGCAGAGGCGACGACGCCGCAGGGCTCAGGGCACTGCCCTCGGGGGCCGCACAGCACCGCTCCAAGGAAAGCACTGGCTGAACAACACAGCTCCGGGCTCCAACGTCCTGACGGTGCACTCAAAAGAAAAACAGGTCAGGCAGGGAGGGGAAGCGGCACAGGGGGAGCCTCAGCCTGGAGAAAGCCTGGACACCCCCAGCCCCCCACCCGGGACCCTGCTCCCACACCCTCCCTGGCATAAATCCCACCGGTACGCCGAGAGCTGCCCTTAGAATACCCTCCAGCCCTACAGGTTCCCAGCGTCTCCAAGGATCCTACATCACCCTGCAGTCCCCACAACCACCCTAACGCCACCTACAACCACCTCGGGGTTCCACAGCCCCTCCACAACCACACCCCTCATCCCCAACCCACTCACCACGGCCATACTCCCGCCCTACAGCCCTCCCCAGCGCCCTCCCCAGCGCCCCCAGCGCTGCCACCCCCTCCTCCCGCACTCCCTCCCTCCCCCAGACCCCGCTCCCCGCAGCCGTCCCCAGCCCTCTCCCCGCCGCTCCCGGGGCCCCAGCGCCACTCACCGCTGCCTGCGCCGCAGGCCTTCAAACGCTGCCGCCCGACACGCCCCCTGCGCTCATTGGACGCTGCCCCAGCACAGCCTCCCATTGGCTCTTCACCGCCGGCAGCACCGCCCGCTCCCGCCCGACCACAGCGCCATGGCAGCCGGAGCCCGCCGGGGCTGCCCGACAGCTCTGCCCTGCTCCCCAGCCCTGCCCTGCTCCCCGGCCCTGCCCTGCCGGCTTCTCCTCCCAGCTCCCTGACCACAGCTCCGGCCCTCACCGGCCCCGCGCCCAGCCCAGCGCCGCCTCCCCCTCAGCAGCGCTCAGAACCCAGCACCGGGCACCCAGCAGGGCCTGCAAGGGGCACCCCCAGGCCTGACCACACATCCCCAAGGGCTCTGCTCTCTGACCCGGGCCTGGAGGCCCTCTGGGGCTCCTCTTGCTGCACTCCTGCTCAGAGGGCCTGAGGGATGCTCTGGGGCTGCAGAGAGACGAGAGAAGGGCATCAGGCAGAGCAGGGGCACAGCCAGCCACTGGCTGCTCCCTTGCCCTCCCCCCAGCTGGGGCTGCAGCCACCCCCCAGCACCAACCATCCCCATGCCAGGGATCTGCCTCGCAGCTGGCACGGGGCTGCCACACCAGCAGGCTGCAGCCTGCCCCGGGGCAGGGCTCACTCCTGGCAGAGGGGGGCCCAGGGCAGCCTCACCTGGGCCGCAGAGGCCTTGGCAGCTCTGTGCCTGCTGCGCAGCTGGGGGATGCGGCTCCGCTGCCCACCCCCGGGGGGGCAAAGGGCTCTGAGAAAGGCAAAGAGGCCATTGGCAACCAGACAGGCTCAGGGCAGAGGCCTCCCTGCAGCCCAGAGCCCACAGGCAAGGTGCAGCTGCAGCCATGGGGCTGGGCCCACAGAGCGGAGCACAGGCAGCTGCTGGCAGCTCTCTCACCTCTCAGCTGCCTTCTGCTTCAGGGCAGGGGCTCTGCAGCCCACAGGCAGCCTGGGCACAGAGGGTGCCTGGGTGGCACAGGCCAGCTTGCAGGGCCTGCAGACAGGGAAGAGATGGTTAGTGCCAGGGTGGAGCCTCACTGCCCCCTGGCACCGGCCTGGGCCATTCCCTGTACCCCTTTCCAGCTATCCTCCCTCGGAGCTATTTACAGAGCTACAGAAGCCATGAGGTCTTCCTAAGGGGGCCTGCTCCACCATGGCCATGTGGGGCTCAGCTTCTGGACAGCCACAAGGCTCCAGGAGAGCCAGAGCCTCTTGGGTGCACCAGCAAAGAGCAACCCCAAACATCCCCAAGCCCCACAAGGGCACAGCCCTGACCCTCACTGCCAGGAGAGCAGATGCCCAGCCTGCTCCCAGCCAACACTCCTGAAGCCAACTGGAGGATGCTCCAGGGCCAAAGGGGAAAGCAGAAGGAGAAGCAGCTTCTCTTGGAATGCTCTCTGCCCTTGGCAGCCGTGCCCAGATGAGCTCTGCCTGTGCCTGCTGCCCAAGTGCCTCCTGCCCACCCTCTGCCCTCCACACAGGAGTCTCCCAGCCATGGAGGGGAGGATCCCCAAACCCACAGGGAGGGCCCCAGGGCAGCACTCACTTGGGCACGCAGAGGGCATCCTGCTGCTTGAGGAGCTCCTGGCTGGGGGCTCCAGGCCCCTGCAGCCCAAGGGCCCAGGGCTGCTGGCTGAGGCTGGCAGCCTGCACACCTCGTAGGTGACATTGAGGTCATGGCTCACGGCAGGAGCTGCAGCCCTGGGACAGAGAGAGACAGAGCCAAGAACCAGTGAAGGGCTGAACCTCAGCCACTGCCACCAAAGACAGGCTCAGCACCACCACCAGCACCTCGGAGACCCCTCCGCAGCTGGGGCACAGCCTGGGGGCAGCTCTGGGCCAGGCAAGCTTGGAGGCTGAGGGATCCCCAGGCCGGGACTGCAGAACCTCAGCTGGGAGGTCACCTCTTGGCTGCAGGGCACCCAACAGCAGCCACAGAGCTGTGCTGGGCCTCAGGCACACATCACAGGCAGCCTCCCTCAGGAGACCTTCCCCAAGAGCTTCCTTCTGCCAGCACATTGGGGCACAGACAGCAGCAGATGCTGCCAGGGCAGGAAGAAAGACTTCGTGGAGGCAGCTTCAGGCCTGACAAGAGGCACTGAAGGCTCTCAGCTGCTGGGCCTGGAAACCTTCCCTGCTGACCCTTCCAGGAGAGCTAATCCCATGGCACTGGCTCTCTAGGAGCCAAATCCCACTTGAGAGGGCAGGCACTCCTCTCTAAGCCAACACCCGGCCCCACATTGGCAGAGGCCACCCCTGGGGCAGCTACGTGCAAGGGGAGGCTGCACAAACTGTGCCAGGGCAGGTGGCACACAGGGCTGCCCCTGCTGCTTGGCTTTTTCTCCTTAGCAACCCATGCCCAGGTGAGCTCAGCCCACTGCTGCCCAGCCCCCAGCCCTCTGCCTCCTGCCCACCCTCCCCTCCCCACAGAGCTGCAGCCATCCACACAGGAGTCACCCAGCCACGGAGGGGTCCCCAAGCCCACAGGGAGGGCCCCAGGGCAGCACTCACTTGGGCACGCAGAGGGCATCCTGCTGCTCGAGGAGCTGCTGGCTGGGGGCTCCAGGCCCCTGCAGCCCAAGGGCCCAGGGCTGCTGGCTGGGGCTGGCAGCCTGCACACCTCGGAGGTGCCATCGAGGGCAGGGCCTGGGGGCCGGGGCAGGGCACAGCCGTTCTCAGCTGCCAGCGGCGCCAGGGGCAGGCGGCTCTGGGAGAGCCTCTCCGGGCACAGCCTGGAGCTGCAGGGCCAGGCTGGCAGGGACACAGGGGCTGCTGGGGCTGCAGCTGGGGGGCAGGGGCCGGAGGGGCTCTGTGCCGCCCTGCCAGCCTCTGCCGGCTTCCCGCTTCGCCGCCGCCGTTTCGCCCGTGGGCTGAGGCTGCAGCCAGATGCCGGCTGGGGAGGAGTTGGCATCTCAGGGGACCTCCTCCTCTTCTGGATGGGGCTGAGGGCCAGCAGCGTGGCACTGCTGAGCGCAGCCAGGTGCTGCCGGCCTGGCAGGGGAGAGCTCATCACAGGGCCGCCGGGCACAGCCACACAGCTCTCGGCTACAGGAGCAGAGAAGAGACCCAGTCAGCTCCCTGCCTGCAGCTCCCAGCCACCCCCAAGCCCCAGGGCAGCCCCCTCTGCCCCCCACCGCCCTCAGCTCCTTGCTCTGCCTGCCCCAAACCACACCAAACCCAAGCACAAGAGCCAGCACAAACAATCCTGGGCCCACAGCAAGTGCCCCTGGCAGGGCCTGGCCTGTGCCCTGCAGCAGCCTCTGCAGAGCCAGGCTCTGCTGCTGGGCTCAGGCACTGGCACCGAGGATGAGGAGGAAGAGATCAGCCCTGCCCAGACAAAGGCTGCCAGCAGTCAGGCCCCAGCTGGGCTGACTGGGGCAGATGCACCCCAGAGCAGGAACCCACAGGAGATAAAGGCAGGCTCAAAACCCACTGGGTGCCAGGCCAGGAGACACTTCTCCCCCTGCCCTGCGCCCACAGCTGGCAGCTGCCCCCCACCACCCACCACCCCTGCAGCAGACCCTGGGACAGAGGAGAGGGCACAGACCTGGATCCTCAGCAGCACAGCCCTGCTGGCTGCTCTGGGCTGGGCTGGCCCTGCTGGCCTCTGCAGCCCTCCCTGGGGATGAGGCCTGCTCCTGGCTTGCAGCAGCCTCCTCAGGGGCCAGGGGCTGCAGTTCCTCAGAGGCCACAGCAGCAGCAAGGAAGCTGCCAGCCTGGGGCAGGGACTGCTGCTTCGGGGAGGAGCTCCTGGCAGCAGCTACAGCCCTGGGGCAGAGAGAGACAGAGCCAAGAACCAGTGAGGGGCTGGACCTCAGCCTCTGGCACCAAACACAGGCTCAGCACCTTCCACAAGAGCTTCCCTCTCCCAGGACATTGGGGCCAAGACCCGGGCCCTCCCCCACCTCCAGCACCCTCAGGGGGGCTGCACACCACAGGAAGGTCGAAACTCTCTGAGCAGCCAGCAGGAAGTGGCACAGGGAGGTGGCACAAGGACACTCACCCCTCTGGCTGGCTGGCACTCAAGCCCTGCAGGAGGGGGCCTGCTTCCTTGGCTTCCTGCTGCACATCTGCCTGCTGGATGGCTGGGGCAGACCTTTCCTCTGCAGCCTGCAGCAAGCCCCCACAAGCAGCATTAGGCCAGAGCTGAGCCGAGGCTGGGCCCCAAGCTGCCCGTTCCCTGCGGGGCTCAGAGCTTTCTCCAGCACCCCACAGCCCAGCACCTGCTGAGCCAAGACCTCCCAGAGCAGCTCAGCCCCTGCCCTCTCCCAGCTTGCCCACTGCAGCCCAGCAAGCTACCTGAGCTGCCAGCTCCTGCTGCTCTCCAGCACTCTCCCCACCAGCGAGGTCCAGGCACACCTGGGGCACAGCCTCCTCCACCCTACAGCAGTCACAGCAGCAGCCCCTGAGCCACAGAAGGCCCTCGGGGGAAGCCAGCCCTGGGCCTGCCAAGGTTTGGGATGGAGCCAAACTCTGCAAGCTCCTGCCCATGGGGGACCCCAAGATGCCAGCCCAGGCTCCATCCCTCCTGCCCACCAGCCTCACCTGGGCAGCTCCAACGGGCTGGAGCCGAGGGCAGGCAGCGGCACTGGCGCCTGGCTCTGTGCCCTGCGGGCAGCATCCTCATAGGCACGGAGCTTGGCCTGCAGCTCTGCCACCTGGGAGCAAGGGGCAGCCCTGGCTCAGAGCGTGCCGTGAGCCCCAGCAGCTCAGCAGCCCGTGTGCCAGGCACCGCAGAGCTGCAGACACAGCCCGGCCCTGCCCCCAGCAGCTCACCTCCGCTCTCAGCTGCGCACACAGCACAACGTACTGGCACACGTGGGAGTCCTGGCCCAGCAGGTTGCTCTTGAGCTGCAGGGAGAGGGAGGAGCAGAGCTGAGAGCAGCCCCGGGACAGCTCCTTCCCCTCTGCTGAGGCGGCAGCAGGGCAGCTCCGCAGCCTGCCCTGGGCTGAGGGGGCCCCAGGGGCTGCAGCTGACTCGCAGAGGGGCTCCAGAGGCAGCCCAGCCGCAGCAGGGAGGCGGCAGCAGCCCGCAGCAGCCCGCCCCAGGCTCCTGCCCAGCCAGCCCCAGCCGCTCCCGGCCGCGGGGCGAGGTGCTCACCGAGACCTGGATCTCCTTGGCCCTGCTGGCATACTTGAGGGTGTTGAGGGTGTCCTGGCAGCAGAGCGGCGAGGGGCTGAGGGCGGCCAGCATCAGGGTGCGGCAGTTGCCGCCGATGGAGTCCTTCAGCAGCCGCGTCAGCTTGCTGTCCCGGTACGGGATGTGGCTCTGCTTGCCCTGCCCGCCACACCAAGGCTCCGCTCAGCGGCTGGCCCTCGCCTGCCAGCCCCGGCCAGCCCCGGCCCACGGCAGCTCTGCCGTGGCGACGGCGCTCAGGGCCCCTCAGCGGCAGCCTTACCTTGGCCCCAGCCAGCGCCTCGATGACGCTCAGCAGGGCCAGCAGCGAGCGGTTGATGCTGGCTCCCTCCCGCAGCCGCTCGCCGCTGGTCTTGGCCACCGCCGCTCGCTCCGAGCCGGCCAGGTCGACCAAGCTCAGCTTGGCCACCCGCACAGCCCCACCGAGGCCCCCGGCACGGTCCTGCTGCTTCACGTACACCTGGCAGGGCACACACAGGGCAGGCTGCAGCTCCACGGGGCGCTTGGCCTTGCCGCTCGCAGCCGCCAAGGCGGCCGCGGCCCCGGCACGCCGGTCCCGGCCCAGCGTCGCTGCCTGCCCCCTTCCGGGCACCGGTGCCAAGGGCTGCCCCCAGCGCCAGCCCTCACCTGCAGGACAGCGTGGGAGCGGGAGGAGGCGGCGTTGGCATCGGTGGCGTGCTGCGTCCGGTTCCTGCTGCCCCTCAGCAGCATCTGCAGGAGCTGCTCTGCCGAGCTGGGCTGGCAGGGAGCAGGCAGAGGGCACGCATCAGCGCAGCCCCGGCACGGGCACCGAGCGGCCGCTGCCCCAGCGGCCCCAGGGACACAGGCTGAGGCCTCCTGCGGCTCTGCAGGGCTCCTCTGGCCTCGGCCTCACCTTTGCTGCCAGCCAGCACCCACCCAGCTGCCACCCCCGGGGCCCCTCCGCCCCTGCCCCGGGGCCCCACAGCCCTCCCCTCCCCCTCCAGCCCCCCCAGTGCTCGCTGGCACCCCTGGGGCAGGCGCAGTGCTGCCCACACCTTCTGCCTGCTTCCACCCCCACCTGCTGGATGGAGAGGCCCTGAACCACAGCTCCTCTCTCAGGATCCTCCCGGATGGGCAGAGGGCCCTTGGGCTCCAGCAGGTCACGGAGCTGCTCGTTGTACACCTGCAGCAGGCAACTCCAGCTCAGGCTGAGGGCTGGCTCCCCAGAGGGCAGCAGGCAGAGGAGCTTTGCCCCCAGGGCCTGGTGCCCACCCAACAGCACCTCTGGCACCTGATGCCAGCAAGAGCAACTGAAGGGGCTGGCACTACAAGCCCAGGCCTTGCAGATGGTGGCCTGGCAGCTGCAGGGGCACAGCTGGCCACAGCCTACCTCCAGGTAGGAGACCAGGACCTCGCAGCTCTTCTGCTCCTTCCGAGCCTCAAGCCTCCTGTACAGCTCCTCCATGGTCAGGTAGATGATGCCAGGGCTCTTCTCTGAGCCCAGCATGGTGTAGGTTTTCCCTGCTCCTGTTGCCCCGTAGGCAAACACTGGGAGGAGAAAGGGAGGAGCCCTGAGAGCAGCCTTCCTCAACAGCAGCGCTGGGGGGATGCTCCCAGCTCGGCCTCAGCTGGAGACGCCCCTGGGGACACAGCCCCAAGCCTAACTGCTGCTATGGGGCACTGCTGCTATGGGGCACTGCTGCTATGGGGCACTGCTGCTATGGGGCACTGCTGCCTCCCACTCACACCCTGTCCAGCAGGACCCCCAGGACCCTCTGCACCAGCCTGCTCCCCAGCCTGCACAGGGCTCCCAGCTGATGCCACCCCACAGGCAGGACTCCACACTCATTGGCCTTGTCTCTGCTCTCCTCTTGCTGGCCTGGGCCCTGCCTCCTCCCAGAGCCCTCAGGTGGCATCTCCAGCTCAGCACAGGCCCTGTCCTGACCACACTTGTCACGGCCCCAGCTTGGGGCCAACAACAAGGTCAAGGCTTTCTCTTTCTGCAGAGCTGCTGTGTCCCCACTACTGCCACAGCTGCTCAGGGCTTCTGCAACCAACCCCCAGCTCTGCTGAGCCCAGCCAGAGCAGGGGCCGAAGGGGCTGGGGCTCCTGCAAGGGCCAGAGCAGGCTGCTAGGGCTCACCAGAGCAGTTGTAGCCCTCGAGGACGCTGTCGACCATCTGACGGGTGGTGTGCTGGAACACCTCCTCCTGGCTGGCCTGCTCAGCAAAAACCCGGTCGAAGAGGAACTTCTGATGTTTCCCTGGGTTCTTGCCGCGGCCAGCAGGCAGCACACCGCCGGAGGCACCGGCGGACTCGCCGGGGTCGAACACGAGGGTGTGATGGTCGATCACCCTCAGCACCGGGTGCTGCGTGGCTCCCTCGCCGGGGGCCGGGGGTCGCACTCGCACCATGACGGTCACGGTGCCCTCCCGGGGGGAGGGACCACCGCCATGGCGGCGGCGGCGACCAAGATGACACAACGCTAAGGGCACGACCCTTAGGGCTCGCACAGCACCGCAACAAGCAAAGCACCGCAACAAGGAAAGCGCCGGCTGAAGACACCGAAGAACACAGCTCTGGGCTCGAAAGTCCTGAGAGTGCACTCTGAGAAGGAAAAAAAAAGGGTCAGGCCGGGAGGGGAAGCGGCGGAGGGGCAGCCTGAGGCTGGAGAAAGCCTTTACCCCTCGAGCCCGGAGCCTGCTCCCGAGCCCTGCCGGCCCTAACCGCCGCCGCCGGGGCCGCCGGAGCTGCCGTTAGAAACCCCCAGCCCTACGCGTCCTCCCCGTCTGGAAGGACCCTGCATCACCTGCGGGTCCCCACAACCACCCGAACGCTCCGACCCCTACCGCGGGTCCCCACAGCCCCTCCACCGCCTGACCCCTGATCCCCATCCCCCGGCCCCGGAACGCAGTCCCCGCCTCAGAACCCGAACCCACGCTGCCTCATTGCCCCAGTCCCGCAGGCACGCTGCCTCAGTCCACCAGCCCCCGCACGCTGCCTCAGTCCCGCAGCCCCCGCACGCTGCCTCAGTCACGCTGTCAGTCCCGCAGCCCCCGCACGCTGCCTCAGTCCCGCAGCCCCCGCACGCTGCCTCAGTCCCGCAGCCCCCGCACGCTGCCTCAGTCCCGCAGCCCCCGCACGCTGCCTCAGTCCCGCAGCCCCCGCACGCTGCCTCAGTCCCGCAGCCCCCCGCACGCTGCCTCAGTCCCGCAGCCCCCGCACGCTGCCTCAGTCCCGCAGCCCCCCGCACGCGCAGTCCCGCAGCCCCCCGCACGCTGCCGCTGCCCTTGCACGCTGCCCCCGGGCCCCGCAGCCGTCCCCATCCCTCTCGCTTCGCCCTTTGGGCATCGGAGCACCGCTCACCGCTGCTTCCACCGCTGAGGGCTCAAACAGTCCCGCCGACCACGCCCCCTGCGCTCATTGGTCAATCGTCGAGCAGAGCCTCCCATTGGCTCTTCGGCAGCGCGAGCCCCGCCCGCTCCCGCCCACGAGCTCCTCCCGCGACCGCCCCCGAGGCGCGACCGCTGCCGGCCTCTCCGCCCGCGAGCCGCGGCCGCTCCGCGCAGTGCCCCATGGGAGCTGTAGGCCGCCGGGGCCTGGGCGCCCTCTTTGCGCTGAGAAGCCAGCCCCGGGCACCCCTCAGGGCCTGCCAGGGGTCCCCTGCCCCAGCCCTGGCCCCAGGCCTGCCCACACATCCCCAAGGGCTTTTTCCCCAAGAATTATAAGGACCTGAGTGCTTCATGCTCTTCTAGCGCACCCCCATGCCTCCTGTAAAGCCTTCATGTCTGCAGTGATGGAAACCAGCCCTACAGCAGCACTCAGGTCCAGTTTATGGCACTGAGCTGAAAAAAGATAAATCTACTAACCTTGTCCTCCAGTTTCCCCAATGAAAGCATGGCTGTGTGTGAAAAGAAAGAATTCCTGGGCAGTTTTGGTACTAAGAGCTTTTACTGCTCTGTCAGGGACCAGAACTGTTCTCGAATTAGCTACAGGCTGGGGGCAGAGTGGCTGAGAGCAGCCAGGCAGAGAGGGACCTGGGGGTGCTGGTGCACAGCAGCTGAACAGGAGCCTGCAGTGTGCCCGGGGGCCAGGAAGGCCAAGGGCATCCTGGCCTGCGTCAGGAACAGTGTGGCCAGCAGGAGCAGGGAGGTCATTGTGCCCTGTGCTCAGCACTGGTTAGGCCTCACCTTGAGTCCTGTGTCCAGTTCTGGGCCCCTCAGTTTAAGAAGGACATTGAGAGACTTGAAGGAGTCCAGAGAAGGGCAATGAGGCTGGGGAGGGGTCTGGAGCACAGCCCTGTGAGGAGAGGCTGAGGGAGCTGGGGTTGCTTAGCCTGGAGAAGAGGAGGCTCAGGGGAAACCTTACTGCTCTCTGCAACTCCCTGAAGGGAGGTTGTAGCCAGGAGGGCTACATAGAATCACAGAATCAGCCAGGTTGGAAAAGACCTCAGAGATCATCAAGTCCAACCTGTCACCCAATACCTCCTGACTCACTAAACCATGGCTCCAAGTGCCACATCCAATCCCCTCTTGAACACCTCCAGGGATGGTGACCTCACCACCTCCCTGGGCAGCACATCCCAAGGGCCAATCTCTCTTTCTGGGAAGAACTTTCTCCTCACCTCCAGCCTAAACCTCCCCTGGCACAGCTTGAGACTGTGTCCTCTTGTTCTGGTGTTTTTTGCCTGGGAGAAGAGACCAACCTCTGCTTGGCTACAACCTCCCTTCAGGGAGTTGCAGAGAGCAATGAGGTCTCCCCTGAGCCTCCTCCAGGCTAAGCTACATTCTTGCAGTAACCATCCCCATTGCCCATCTGTGGTGTAGGCATGGGAGCTTTCTTCCTTTGGGCTGGGTTATGTTTGTTTGTTGCTTTCTCTCAGGTGCTCCTGCTCTGAGTGGGGGGGTTGGACTAGATAATCTTTCAAGGTCCCTTCCAAGCCCTAACAGTCTGTGATTGTTGTTGTGCCTTTCCCCTGCTCATCACCAGCCTGCTTTTTGAGGTAGTCTTTGATTTTTCTCCATCACTTCCACAACAATATTGAGGCTTCTCATTATTTTCCCTTTTGGTCATGACTCTTTGACTCCAATTATTGGGCAGGTGCAGTACATTCCATAAATGGCCATTCATTAGTCATCACTTTGAGAGCCCTTCCCATGGGCCAGGAAACTGAGCCTAGAACAAATTCTGCCCCACTCCCCCGATGAAAATTGAGTTTATCCCTAGTTCACTTCGACCCTATAAAGTACATCCCCAAGACAGGCTGATCTAAAATCTTACTCTATACTAAAACAAGTCAAATAAATCATAATTAACTAATTATAATGAGGCCTAAAAGAAACTTCACTCCAGTTACATATGTAAATTCTCAGTGTCTGACCCCTCGTCTCATCATGCTGCTTCTGCTTTTGCTTTAATCAAAATCATCTAATTGACACGAATTATCATTCCATTTATCACAAGCCATACAGCAGCACTCAGGTCCAATTTATGGCACTTAGCTGAAAAAAGATAAATCTACTAACCTTGTCCTCCAGTTTCCCCCAATGAAAGCATGGCTGTGTGTGAAAAGAAAGAATTCCTGGGCAGTTTTGGTAATAAGAGCTTTTACTGCTTTGTCAGGGACCAGAAATGTTCTCGAATTAGCTACAGGCTGGGGTCAGAGTGGCTGAGAGCAGCCAGGCAGAGAGGGACCTGGGGGTGCTGGTGCACAGCAGCTGAACATGAGCCAGCAGTGTGCCCAGGGGGCCAAGAAGGCAAATGGCATCCTGTCCTGCATCAGGAACAGTGTGGCCAGCAGGAGCAGGGAAGTCATTCTGCCCTGTGCTCAGCACTGCTTAGGCCTCACCTTGACTCCTGTGTCCAGTTCTGGGCTCCTCAGTTTAAGAAAGACATTGAGAGACTTGAAGGTGTCCAGGGAAGGGCAATGAGGCTGGGGAGGGGTCTGGAGCACAGCCCTGTGAGGAGAGGCTGAGGGAGCTGGGGTTGCTTAGCCTGGAGAAGAGGAGGCTCAGGGAGACCTTATTGCTGTCTACAACTCCCTGAAGGGAGGTTGTAGCCAGGATGGGACTCCACCACCTCCCTAGAATCAATAGAATCAGCCAGGTTGGAAAAGACCTCAGAGACCTCTCTTCATCAAGTCCAACCTGTCACCCAGTAACCTCCTGACTAACTGGGTTATGTTTGTTTGTTGTTTTCTCTCAGGTGCTCCTGCTCTGAGTGGGGGGGTTGGACTAGATAATCTTTCAAGGTCCCTTCCAACCCCTAACAATCTGTGATTGTTGTTGTGCCTTTACCCTGCTCATCATCAGCCTGCTTTTTGAGGTAGTCTTTGATTTTTCTCCATCACTTCCACAACAATATTGAGGCTTCTGATTATTTTCCCTTTTGGTCATGACTCTTTGACTCAAATTATTGGGCAGGTGCAGTATATTCCATAAATGGCCATTCATTAGTAATCACTTTTTGAGAGCCCTTCCAATGGGCTAGGAAACTGAGCCTAGAACAAATTCTGCCCCACTCCCCCGATGAAAATTGAGTTTATCCCTAGTTCACTTCGACCCTATAAAGTACATCCCCAAGACAGGCTCTTCTGAAATTAGTTGTATGTGGTCCTGTGTTATCTTTTAGGTTGGGACTAGGAGCTTGGGTTGGATTAGGTATCTTGGAGCCACTGGGAACAAGAGAGAAGCTATTGGCATGGGCACTGTTAATGTACAATATTATTAATGTGCATTGTTATTCCTTTGGAGCCTCTCCTACAGAGAAGACATTGAGGGGCTGGAGCAGGTCCAGAGAAGTACAACAAAGCTGGTGAAGGGTCTGGAGAACAGGGCTGGTGGGGAGTGGCTGAGGACCCTGGGGGTGTTCAGCCTGGAGAAGAGGAGAAGACCTCCTTGCTCTTTGCAATTCCCCCAAAGGAGGTTGGATCAGGTGAGGCTTGGTCTCTTCTCCCCAGCAAGAACTGATGGGACAAGGCAATAGCCTCAAGTTGCACCAGGTTAGAGATTAGAAGAAACTTCTTCTCTGCAAGGGTTTTTGAGCACTGGAAGAGGGCCCAGGAAGGTGCTTGAATACTCATCCCAGGAGTTGTTTCAGAGAGGCAGAGATGTGGTGCTGAGGCCATGGCTTAGCACCAGACTTGGGAGGGATGGGATGGGATGGCCCAGATTGGAAGAGACCTTCAAGATCATCAAGTCCAACCTATCACCCAACACCACTAAATCCAACTAATCCAGGCACCAATCACCCCATCAAGTCTCCTCCTAAACACCTCCAGTGATGGTGACTCCACCTCCCTGGGCCGCCTGATCCAATGGCCAATTGCTCTCTGTATCTGCAAGAATTTCTTCCTCCTCCAGCCTAAACCTCCCCTGGCACAGCTTGAGACTGTGTCCTCTTCTTCTGGTGCTGCTTGCCTGGGAGAAGAGACCAACCTCCACCTAAACTACAACCTCCCTTCAGGTAGGTGGGAGAGAGCAATGAGGTCCCTGGGCCTCCTCTTCTCCAGGCTAAGCAACCCCAGCTCCCTCAGCCTCTCTCCTCACAGGGCTGTGCTCCAGACCTCTCCCCAGCTTTCTTGCCCTTCTCTGGACACATTTCCAGCATCTCCACATCTTTCCTAAACTGAGGGTTCAGAACTGACAGGAGGTGTCAGGTATTGGGGGCAGGGTTGGACTTGATGCTCTTCTGAGGTCTTTCCCACCTGATGGATTCTAAGGCCTGGACCTCGCTGGTGGGGAGAGTGCTGGAGAGCAGCAGGAGCTGGCAGCTCAGGTAGCTTGCTGGGCTGCAGTGGGCAAGCTGGGAGAGGGCAGGGGCTGAGCTGCTCTGGGAGGTCTTGGCTCAGCAGGTGCTGGGCTGTGGGGTGCTGGAGAAAGCTCTGAGCCCCGCAGGGAACGGGCAGCTTGGGGCCCAGCCTCGGCTCAGCTCTGGCCTAATGCTGCTTGTGGGGGCTTGCTGCAGGCTGCAGAGGAAAGGTCTGCCCCAGCCATCCAGCAGGCAGATGTGCAGCAGGAAGCCAAGGAAGCAGGCCCCCTCCTGCAGGGCTTGAGTGCCAGCCAGCCAGAGGGGTGAGTGTCCTTGTGCCACCTCCCTGTGCCACTTCCTGCTGGCTGCTCAGAGAGTTTCGACCTTCCTGTGGTGTGCAGCCCCCTGAGGGTGCTGGAGGTGGGGGAGGGCCCGGGTCTTGGCCCCAATGTCCTGGGAGAGGGAAGCTCTTGTGGAAGGTGCTGAGCCTGTGTTTGGTGCCAGAGGCTGAGGTCCAGCCCCTCACTGGTTCTTGGCTCTGTCTCTCTCTGCCCCAGGGCTGTAGCTGCTGCCAGGAGCTCCTCCCCGAAGCAGCAGTCCCTGCCCCAGGCTGGCAGCTTCCTTGCTGCTGCTGTGGCCTCTGAGGAACTGCAGCCCCTGGCCCCTGAGGAGGCTGCTGCAAGCCAGGAGCAGGCCTCATCCCCAGGGAGGGCTGCAGAGGCCAGCAGGGCCAGCCCAGCCCAGAGCAGCCAGCAGGGCTGTGCTGCTGAGGATCCAGGTCTGTGCCCTCTCCTCTGTCCCAGGGTCTGCTGCAGGGGTGGTGGGTGGTGGGGGGCAGCTGCCAGCTGTGGGCGCAGGGCAGGGGGAGAAGTGTCTCCTGGCCTGGCACCCAGTGGGTTTTGAGCCTGCCTTTATCTCCTGTGGGTTCCTGCTCTGGGGTGCATCTGCCCCAGTCAGCCCAGCTGGGGCCTGACTGCTGGCAGCCTTTGTCTGGGCAGGGCTGATCTCTTCCTCCTCATCCTCGGTGCCAGTGCCTGAGCCCAGCAGCAGAGCCTGGCTCTGCAGAGGCTGCTGCAGGGCACAGGCCAGGCCCTGCCAGGGGGGCACTTGCTGTGGGCCCAGGATTGTTTGTGCTGGCTCTTGTGCTTGGGTTTGGTGTGGTTTGGGGCAGGCAGAGCAAGGAGCTGAGGGCGGTGGGGGGCAGAGGGGGCTGCCCTGGGGCTTGGGGGTGGCTGGGAGCTGCAGGCAGGGAGCTGACTGGGTCTCTTCTCTGCTCCTGTAGCCGAGAGCTGTGTGGCTGTGCCCGGCGGCCCTGTGATGAGCTCTCCCCTGCCAGGCCGGCAGCACCTGGCTGCGCTCAGCAGTGCCACGCTGCTGGCCCTCAGCCCCATCCAGAAGAGGAGGAGGTCCCCTGAGATGCCAACTCCTCCCCAGCCGGCATCTGGCTGCAGCCTCAGCCCACGGGCGAAACGGCGGCGGCGAAGCGGGAAGCCGGCAGAGGCTGGCAGGGCGGCACAGAGCCCCTCCGGCCCCTGCCCCCAGCTGCAGCCCCAGCAGCCCCTGTGTCCCTGCCAGCCTGGCCCTGCAGCTCCAGGCTGTGCCCGGAGAGGCTCTCCCAGAGCCGCCTGCCCCTGGCGCCGCTGGCAGCTGAGAACGGCTGTGCCCTGCCCCGGCCCCCAGGCCCTGCCCTCGATGGCACCTCCGAGGTGTGCAGGCTGCCAGCCCCAGCCAGCAGCCCTGGGCCCTTGGGCTGCAGGGGCCTGGAGCCCCCAGCCAGCAGCTCCTCGAGCAGCAGGATGCCCTCTGCGTGCCCAAGTGAGTGCTGCCCTGGGGCCCTCCCTGTGGGCTTGGGGACCCCTCCGTGGCTGGGTGACTCCTGTGTGGATGGCTGCAGCTCTGTGGGGAGGGGAGGGTGGGCAGGAGGCAGAGGGCTGGGGGCTGGGCAGCAGTGGGCTGAGCTCACCTGGGCATGGGTTGCTAAGGAGAAAAAGCCAAGCAGCAGGGGCAGCCCTGTGTGCCACCTGCCCTGGCACAGTTTGTGCAGCCTCCCCTTGCACGTAGCTGCCCCAGGGGTGGCCTCTGCCAATGTGGGGCCGGGTGTTGGCTTAGAGAGGAGTGCCTGCCCTCTCAAGTGGGATTTGGCTCCTAGAGAGCCAGTGCCATGGGATTAGCTCTCCTGGAAGGGTCAGCAGGGAAGGTTTCCAGGCCCAGCAGCTGAGAGCCTTCAGTGCCTCTTGTCAGGCCTGAAGCTGCCTCCACGAAGTCTTTCTTCCTGCCCTGGCAGCATCTGCTGCTGTCTGTGCCCCAATGTGCTGGCAGAAGGAAGCTCTTGGGGAAGGTCTCCTGAGGGAGGCTGCCTGTGATGTGTGCCTGAGGCCCAGCACAGCTCTGTGGCTGCTGTTGGGTGCCCTGCAGCCAAGAGGTGACCTCCCAGCTGAGGTTCTGCAGTCCCGGCCTGGGGATCCCTCATGGCCTCCAAGCTTGCCTGGCCCAGAGCTGCCCCCAGGCTGTGCCCCAGCTGCGGAGGGGTCTCCGAGGTGCTGGTGGTGGTGCTGAGCCTGTCTTTGGTGGCAGTGGCTGAGGTTCAGCCCTTCACTGGTTCTTGGCTCTGTCTCTCTCTGTCCCAGGGCTGCAGCTCCTGCCGTGAGCCATGACCTCAATGTCACCTACGAGGTGTGCAGGCTGCCAGCCTCAGCCAGCAGCCCTGGGCCCTTGGGCTGCAGGGGCCTGGAGCCCCCAGCCAGGAGCTCCTCAAGCAGCAGGATGCCCTCTGCGTGCCCAAGTGAGTGCTGCCCTGGGGCCCTCCCTGTGGGTTTGGGGATCCTCCCCTCCATGGCTGGGAGACTCCTGTGTGGAGGGCAGAGGGTGGGCAGGAGGCACTTGGGCAGCAGGCACAGGCAGAGCTCATCTGGGCACGGCTGCCAAGGGCAGAGAGCATTCCAAGAGAAGCTGCTTCTCCTTCTGCTTTCCCCTTTGGCCCTGGAGCATCCTCCAGTTGGCTTCAGGAGTGTTGGCTGGGAGCAGGCTGGGCATCTGCTCTCCTGGCAGTGAGGGTCAGGGCTGTGCCCTTGTGGGGCTTGGGGATGTTTGGGGTTGCTCTTTGCTGGTGCACCCAAGAGGCTCTGGCTCTCCTGGAGCCTTGTGGCTGTCCAGAAGCTGAGCCCCACATGGCCATGGTGGAGCAGGCCCCCCTTAGGAAGACCTCATGGCTTCTGTAGCTCTGTAAATAGCTCCGAGGGAGGATAGCTGGAAAGGGGTACAGGGAATGGCCCAGGCCGGTGCCAGGGGGCAGTGAGGCTCCACCCTGGCACTAACCATCTCTTCCCTGTCTGCAGGCCCTGCAAGCTGGCCTGTGCCACCCAGGCACCCTCTGTGCCCAGGCTGCCTGTGGGCTGCAGAGCCCCTGCCCTGAAGCAGAAGGCAGCTGAGAGGTGAGAGAGCTGCCAGCAGCTGCCTGTGCTCCCCTCTGTGGGCCCAGCCCCATGGCTGCAGCTGCACCTTGCCTGTGGGCTCTGGGCTGCAGGGAGGCCTCTGCCCTGAGCCTGTCTGGTTGCCAATGGCCTCTTTGCCTTTCTCAGAGCCCTTTGCCCCCCGGGGGTGGGCAGCGGAGCCGCATCCCCCAGCTGCGCAGCAGGCACAGAGCTGCCAAGGCCTCTGCGGCCCAGGTGAGGCTGCCCTGGGCCCCCTCTGCCAGGAGTGAGCCCTGCCCCGGGGCAGGCTGCAGCCTGCTGGTGTGGCAGCCCCGTGCCAGCTGCGAGGCAGATCCCTGGCATGGGGATGGTTGGTGCTGGGGGGGTGGCTGCAGCCCCAGCTGGGGGGAGGGCAAGGGAGCAGCCAGTGGCTGGCTGTGCCCCTGCTCTGCCTGATGCCCTTCTCTCGTCTCTCTGCAGCCCCAGAGCATCCCTCAGGCCCTCTGAGCAGGAGTGCAGCAAGAGGAGCCCCAGAGGGCCTCCAGGCCCGGGTCAGAGAGCAGAGCCCTTGGGGATGTGTGGTCAGGCCTGGGGGTGCCCCTTGCAGGCCCTGCTGGGTGCCCGGTGCTGGGTTCTGAGCGCTGCTGAGGGGGAGGCGGCGCTGGGCTGGGCGCGGGGCCGGTGAGGGCCGGAGCTGTGGTCAGGGAGCTGGGAGGAGAAGCCGGCAGGGCAGGGCTGGGGAGCAGGGCAGAGCTGTCGGGCAGCCCCGGCGGGCTCCGGCTGCCATGGCGCTGTGGTCGGGCGGGAGCGGGCGGTGCTGCCGGCGGTGAAGAGCCAATGGGAGGCTGTGCTGGGGCAGCGTCCAATGAGCGCAGGGGGCGTGTCGGGCGGCAGCGTTTGAAGGCCTGCGGCGCAGGCAGCGGTGAGTGGCGCTGGGGCCCCGGGAGCGGCGGGGAGAGGGCTGGGGACGGCTGCGGGGAGCGGGGTCTGGGGGAGGGAGGGAGTGCGGGAGGAGGGGGTGGCAGCGCTGGGGGGAAGCTGGGGAGGGCGCCGGGGAGGGCTGTAGGGCGGGAGTATGGCCGTGGTGAGTGGGTTGGGGATGAGGGGTGTGGTTGTGGAGGGGCTGTGGAACCCCGAGGTGGTTGTAGGAGCGTTAGGGTGGTTGTGGGGACTGCAGGGTGATGTAGGATCCTTGGAGACGCTGGGAACCTGTAGGGCTGGAGGGTATTCTAAGGGCAGCTCTCGGCGTACCGGTGGGATTTATGCCAGGGAGGGTGTGGGAGCAGGGTCCCGGGTGGGGGGCTGGGGGTGTCCAGGCTTTCTCCAGGCTGAGGCTCCCCCTGTGCCGCTTCCCCTCCCTGCCTGACCTGTTTTTCTTTTGAGTGCACCGTCAGGACGTTGGAGCCCGGAGCTGTGTTGTTCAGCCAGTGCTTTCCTTGGAGCGGTGCTGTGCGGCCCCCAAGGGCAGTGCCCTGAGCCCTGCGGCGTCGTCGCCTCTGCCCTGAAGCAGAAGGCAGCTGAGAGGTGAGAGAGCTGCCAGCAGCTGCTTGTGCTCCCCACTGTTGGCCTAAAACCATGGCAGCAGCTGCACCTTGCCTCTGGCCACTTCCCTAAGCCTGGCTGCTTGCTAATTGCCTCTTTGCCTTTCTCAGAGCCCTTTGCCCCGCCGGCGGTGGGCAGCGGAGCCGCATCCCCCAGCTGTGCTGCAGGCACAGAGCTGCCAAGTCCTCTGCACCCTAGGTGAGGCTGCCCTGGGTGTAAGCAGCAGAACTCCAGGCAGTCACTGAGGTGTCCTGGGTTCTGCAGCCCAGGTGAGGCTGCCCTGGGACCCCCTCTGCCAGGAGTGAGCCCTGCCCTGGGGCAGGCTGTAACCTGCTGCTGTGGCAGCCCCGTGCCAGCTGCGAGGCAGATCCCTGGCATGGGGATGGTTGGTGCTGGGGGGTGGCTGCAGCCCCAGCTGGGGAAGGCCCTGAGAGCAGGGATCTGCCAGTAGCTGGATTTGCCTCAGCGCTGCCTGATGCCCTTCTCTCCTCTCTCTGCAGTTCCAGAGCATCCCTCAGGCCCTCTGAGCAGCAGTGCAGGAAGAGGAGCCCCGAGGGCCTCCGGGCCCGGGTCAGTGAGCAGAACCCTTGGGGATGTGTGGTCAGGCCTGGGGGTGCCCCTTGCAGCCCCTGCTGGGTGCCCGGTGCTGGCTTCTGAGCGCTGCAGAGGGGGAGGCGGCGCTGGGGGGAAGCTGGGAAGGGTGCTGGGAAGGGCTGTAGGCCGGGAGTGTGGCCATGGTGAGTGGGTTGGGATCAGGGGTGTGGTTGGGGAGGGGCTGTGGAACCCCGAGGTGGTTGTAGGAGCGTTAGGGTGGTTGCAGGGAGCCCAGGGTGATGTAGGATCCTTGGAGACGCTGGGGGCCTGTAGGGCTGGAGGGTATTCTAAGGGCAGCTCTCGGCGTACCGGTGGGATTTATGCCAGGGAGGGCGTGGGAGCAGGGTCCCGGGTGGGGGGCTGGGGGTGTCCAGGCTTTCTCCAGGCTGAGGCTCCCCCTGTGCCGCTTCCCCTCCCTGCCTGACCTGTTTTTCTTTTGAGAGTGCACCGTCAGGACGTTGGAGCCCGGAGCTGTGTTGTTCAGCCAGTGCTTTCCTTGGAGCGGTGCTGTGCGGCCCCCGAGGGCAGTGCCCTGAGCCCTGCGGCGTCGTCGCCGCCATGGTGCTGGTCCCTCCCCCCAGGAGGGCGCCGTGGCCGTCATGGTGCGAGTGCGACCCCTGGCCCCCAGGTGCCTCCCAGCCCGGTGCCAGGGGGCAGTGAGGATCCACCCTGGCACTAACCATCTCTTCCCTGTCTGCAGGCCCTGCAAGCTGGCCTGTGCCACACAGGCACCCTCTGTGCCCAGGCTGCCTGGGGGCGGCAGAGCCTCTGCCCTGAAGCAGAAGGCAGCTGAGAGGTGAGAGAGCTGCCAGCAGCTGCCTGTGCTCCCCTCTGTGGGCCTAAAACCATGGCAGCCGCTGCACCTTGCCTCTGGCCTCTGCCCTGAGCCTGGCTGCTTGCCAATGGCCTCTTTGCCTTTCTCAGAGCCTTTTGCCCCCCCTGGGTGTAAGCAGCAGAACTCCAGAGCATGCACAGAGGTGCCCTGGGTTCTGCAGCCCAGCTGAGGCTGCCCTGGGACCCCCTCTGCCAGGAGTGAGCCCTGCCCCGGGGCAGGCTGCAGCCTGCTGCTGTGGCAGCCCCGTGCCAGCTGCGAGGCAGATCTCCGGCATGGGGATGGTTGGTGGGCTGGCTGCAGCCGCAGCTGGGGGGAGGGCAAGAGAGCAGGGGCCTGGTAGTGCCTGGATGTGCCTCAGGAGGGGAGCTGCGTTTGCTGCTTGTGCCCCAGAGCTGCCTCATGCCCCTCTCCTCCCTCTCTGCAGCCCCAGAGCATCACCTCAGTGCAGGAAGAGGAGCTCCAACGTGCTCCCAGGCTTTGGCAGCAGCCTCTCTCCTTCCAGCCCCCATCCAGTGGAGCTCTTACTGTGAAGACTTGAGCAGCCAGGAGCCCAGTCCAAGCTGGGCGTCCCGTCCGCGGCGCGCCTTGCCCCGGCCCCGGCCCTGGCCCTTGGCCCTGCCCCGCTGCCGTCCGCGCGGCCCCGCCCGCTCCCGCTGCCCCCGGCGCTCCCGCTGCCGTCCGCGGCCCGCTTGCCCCTTGCCCCGCTCCCGCTGCCGTCCGCGGCGCCCCGGCCCCGCTCCCGCTGCCGTCCGCGGCGCGCCCCTTGCCCTTGCCCCGCTCCCGCTGCCGTCCGCGGCGCCCCTTGCCCCTTGCCCCGCTCCCGCTGCCCGGCGCCCCGCCCCTTGCCCCGCTCCCGCTGCCGTCCCGGCTCCCCCCCGCTCCCATCCCTTTTTGCGGCTCGGTTCCCCTACCCCCTTCGCGGTTCCCAGCCCTCTCCCCTCCCCTCTGCGGCGCGCTTCCCTCCTCTCTTGGTGTTGCTCACTAAATGTTTGGCTTTTGGCTCTTCAGACCTCCTCTGGCTGCTTCTTGCCTCCCCTTGGGGGACCCTGGGGCTGGGGCTCCCTCGGGGGGTGCCTGGGCCAGGCCCTTCCTCCTCGCATGGGCTCCAGTCTGCCTTCCCCCTCTCTGCCATCATCCCAGGGCCTCTGGGGCTCTTGTTCTTAGCCTCTCTGCAGGAGGCAGCCCCACTCAGCTTCACAGGGGGAACTTGAAACCAAAGGGCTCTCTTCTTTCATCCCCATCACCTTGCTCTTTATCTGCAACTATGGCAGGAACTCAGACCACTCTGCTTCCCTTTCCATACAGCCATGAAGGCTGCAAAAGGCTTCTGAGATCCTGGAGTCCAACCACAACCACCAGAGCATGGCCCCAAGTCCCATGGCCACACCCTTCCTGAGCCCCTCCAGCCATGGTGACTCCACCACCTCCCTGGCCAGCCTGACCACTGCCTGACCACTCTAGCTGTAAGAAACTCTTCCTGGTAGCCAAGCTACACCTTCCCCAGCACAGCTCCAGCCCATGACCCCTTCTCCTGTCATCAGTTCCTGGGGAAAAGAGGCCTCCTTTCAGCTAGCTCTAGAGAGAAAAAAGTTGTCCTCTCTGCATCTCCTCTTCAATAGCTTCTGCCTTGTGCAGGAATCTTCTGGCCCAAGCTAGAGCAGGAGCATAGAATCCAGCACAGGTCACACAGGAACACATCCAGACAGGGATGGAAAGGCTCCACAGAAGGAGACTCCACAACCTCTCTGGGCAGCCTGCTCCAGGGCTCTGGGACCCTCCCAGTCAAGAAGTTCCTCCTCATGTGGAGCTGGAACCTCCTGGGCTGCAGTTTCCATCCATTGCCCCTTGTCCTATCCCAGGGCACAGTGAGCAGAGGCTGTCCCTGTCCCTTCCTTCCTGACCCCCAGCCCTCAGCTCTTGATAGACATTGATCAGATTCCTCTCAGCCTTCTCCTCTCCAGACTCAACAGCCCCAGGGCTCTCAGCCTCTTCTCCCCAGGCAGTGCTGCAGTCCCTTCAGCATCCTTGCAGCCCTCCCTTGGACTCTCTGCAGCAGATCCCTGTCCCTCCTGAGCTGGGGAGCCCAGAGCTGCATGCAATATTCCAGGTGAGGCCTCAGCAGGACAGAACAGAGGGGGAGGAGAACCTCCCTGGCTCTGCTGGACACACTCCTCTGCCCCCCAGGACCCCATTGGCCTTCTTGCCCCCCAGGGCACATTGCTGTCCCATGCAGAGCTTGCTGCCCACCAGCACTCCCAGGTCCTGTTCCTACCCCTTCAAGGATGTGCTGCCTGTGGGAGCCTGGATGCTGCTCATGGCTCCTGTGAGGAGCTCTAGACAATGAAATACTCTCTTCACTGCTGTTGATCCCCTGTTCCATTTCACCCTGTGCCTTACATCAAGCAATGGGATAACCTCTCCAAGTGCCAGCCACACAAGGGGAGTTTCTCACATCAGTCTTCCTGCTAGCTGTGCTTGCAGACAGGGCCTGATCCAGCTAGGAGTCCTCAGGGAAAGGGAAACACAAACCAAGGTTCTTTGGAGGCCTTCAGAGTGCCAAATCATTTATTGCTCAGGGAGGTCCTTCTTGCTCTCTCCAACTCCCTGAAGGGAGGTTGTAGCCAGGTGGGGGTTGGTCTCTTCTCCCAGGAAGACAGGACACAGTCTCAAGCTGTGCCAGGGGAAGTTTAGGCTGGTGGGGAGGAGAAAGTTCTTCCCAGCAAGAGAGATTGGCCATTGGGATGTGCTGCCCAGGGAGGTGGTGGAGTCCCCATCCCTGGAGGTGTTCAACAAAGGCTGGGATGTGACACTTGGAGCCGTGGTTTAGTTGTCAGGAGGTGTTGGGTGACAGGTTGGACTTGATGATCTCTGAGGTCTTTTCCACCCTTAGTGATTCAATGATTCCATAGCAAGAGGTCCAAAGGAAGGGCACAAAGCTGTGAGCAGGAGCGTGGAACATCTCTCCTCTAAGGGCAGTCTGGGAGGGTTGAAGGAGTTCAGCTTGGAGAACAAAGGCTCCAAGGGGACCTTCAAGTAGCCTTCCAGTGTCTGAAGGGGGCTGAGGAGGAGCTGTTTCCAAAGGTATGCAGCAAGAGGACCAGGGGCAGGGGTTTGGAACTGGAGCAGGGTGGGTTTGGATTGGGTTTGGAAGAAGGTCTTCACTATGAGCACAAGAATGGATTTCATGAGAAGCTTTGCTGCCTCACAGTCTGTGTGGTCTGCAGTATTTCTTCATCCTGTGCTACTGACTGACTAGGAACTGATGAATCAAATCATGGATTTGTCAGTGAGGAAATTCTGCCTGTTGAACTCCCTAAACAGTAAGAAGTTCTTCCTGCTGTGAACTGAGGAGGCTGTGGGCCAGTGCCTGGCCTCACTTGCTTGTGTTTAGCTTGTTCTGGTGCTAAGGAGACAAAAGGCCTGGAATAAAACTGACACTGAAACCCCAGGAGAGCTTGGGGAAGCACTTCCCAGCATTATCCTGAACCTGTGCCCTCTGCTTAGGTAGCAACTGTCACAGATGGGTTTGGAAGCTATTGGAGTCATAGAATCATTGAATCTCAGACTCCATCAGGTGGGGAAAGACCTCAGAGAGCATCAAGTCCAACCTAGCCCCCAATACCTGACACCTCCTGTCCAGTTCTGGAACCCTCAGTTTAGGAAAGATGTGGAGATGCTGGAAGGTGTCCAGAGAAGGGCAAGAAAGCTGGGGAGGGGTCTGGAGCACAGCCCTGTGAGGAGAGGCTGAGGGAGCTGGGGTTGCTTAGCCTGGAGAAGAGGAGGCTCAGGGGAGACCTCCTTGCTCTCTACACCTACCTGAAGGGAGGTTGTAGCCAGGTGGGGGTTGGTCTCTTCTCCCAGGCAAGCAGCACCAGAAGAAGAGGACACAGTCTCAAGCTGTGCCAGGGGAGGTTTAGGCTGGAGGTGAGGAAGAAATTCTTTGCAGACAGAGAGCAATTGGCCATTGGGATGGGCTGCCCAGGGAGGTGGAGTCACCATCACTGGAGGTGTTTAGGAGGAGACTTGATGGGGTGATTGGTGCCATGGATTAGTTGATTAGGTGGTGTTGGGTGATAGGTTGGACTTGATGATCTTGAAGGTCTCTTCCTCCTGGGCACTGGTGAGCCCACACCTAGAGGAATTTTGGGCTCCTCACGACAAGGCGGCCATTGGAGTGCTTCAGCATGTGCAGGGAAGGGCAATAAAGCTGGGGAAGGGTCTGGAGGACAGGGCTGGGGAGGAGCAGCTGAGCAAACTGGGGCTGCTCAGCCTGGAGAAGACAGACTCATGGGGAAGAGACTCATGGGAGTCCTTCTCGCTCTACAGCTGCGTGAAAAAGGAGTGGAGGTTGGTCTCTTCTCCCTAGATGCAAGTCACAGGACAAGAGAAAATAACCTCCAGTTGCACCAAGGGAGGTTTAGACTGGAGACCAGGAAACATCTTTCCTGCCAGAGTGGTCAGAGACTGGCAGAGGCTGCCCAGGGAGGTGGTGGAGTCCCCATGCCTGGAGGTGTTCCAGCAATGTGTCAATGTGGCACTTTGGGATGTGGCTTCCTGGGCAGGGTGGAGTAAGGTTCATGGTTGAACTTGATGATCTCAGAGAACTTTTCCAGCTGAAATGACTCTATGATTCTATTTTATGTTACAACTCAGTCATGGACATGGTCCCTAACAAATTGCTTGGAGAAAATAAAAAGGAGTTCTTGTTGCTGCCCACACCAAAAATGACTCCCAGTACAGCAAAAAATTAACTGGGTGATTAATTAGGTGATCTGCTGGAGAGCAGCCCCAAGGAGAAGGACCTGGGAGTGCTGGTGGACAGCAAGTTCTGCATGGGACAGCAATGTGCCCTGGGGGCAAGAAGGCCAAGGGGGTCCTGGGGGGCATTCAGAGGAGTGTGTCCAGCACAGCCAGGGAGGTTCTCCTCCCCCTCTGCTCTGTCCTGCTCAGACCTCACCTGGAATATTACATCCAGCTCTGGGCTCCCCAGGTCAGGAGGGACAGGGATCTGCTGGAGAGAGTCCAAGGGAGGGCTGCAAGGATGCTGAAGGGACTGCAGCACTGCCTGGGGAGGAGAGGCTGAGAGCCCTGGGGCTGTGCAGTCTGGAGAGGAGAAGGCTGAGAGGGATCTGATCAATGTCTATCAAGAGCTGAGGGCTGGGGGTCAGGAAGGAAGGGACAGGGACAGCCTCTGCTCACTGTGCCCTGGGATAGGACAAGGGGCAATGGATGGAAACTGCAGCCCAGGAGGTTCCAGCTCCACATGAGGAGGAACTTCTTGACTGGGAGGGTCCCAGAGGCCTGGAGCAGGCTGCCCAGAGAGGTTGTGGAGACTCTTTCTGTGGAGCCTTTGCATCCCTGTCTGGATGTGTTCCTGTGTGACCTGTGCTGGATCCTATGCTCCTGCTCTGGCAGGGGGCTTGGCCTGGAAGATGTCCAGAGGTCCCTTCCAACCCCTGACAGCCTGTGAGCCTGTGAACTGTACCAGACAAGAGAAATAGCTCTCGAAGGAGGCAGGAAAGATTCCTGTCAGTTAAATTCTGCATCCCAGATTTTATCTTTAATAACACCACTCTTAAAAAAGCAAAGATTATCATTTTATTATGTCAGTGTTCAGAGCTCTTAGAGAGTCTTCCTCACCTGGGACACTCCTGCAGGTGAAACCTTCATTTAGGTAGTGAAAGGCTTCAAGCCACTCCAGTTGCTGTGAATTCCTGATTGCACTCACACCTCCTCACACAGCCAGAGCCTGGGTGCTTTGTTATTTTGTTGGTTTTCTTTGCCTCATCCATTCACCCCCTGGGAGATTCAGTGCCACCCAGCAAGCAGGAGCAAATGATTTCTATAAATACTGGTAATTTGCTGCCTTATTTTGCCTGCTGTGAAAATGAGTGCCACCTCCCAGGAGCTACCTGGCTGCTTCTCCTTAAACACAGCAGTTGAGAGGCATGGATCTCAAGGAACTGTTGACACCTAGACTCCTGCCATTCCTCTAGGCATCAGGCATTTTGCTTCACTTTGGCAGAGGATCAGAGAATCAATCGGGTTGGAAAAGACCTCAGAGATCATCTCGTCATTCACCATTGGAATGTGCTGCCCAGGGAGGTGGTGGAGTCCCCATCCCTGGAGGTGTTCAAGAGGGGATTGGATGTGGCACTTGGTGCCATGGTGTAGTCATGAGGTCTGTGGTGACAGGTTCGACTTGATGATCTTTGAGGTCTCTTCCAACCTTGGTGATACTGTGATAACATCATAGACTCATGGAATTGTCAGGGCTGGAAAACACCTCCAGGATCAGCCAGTCCCAACCCCCTGCCATGGGCAGGGACACCTCACACTGCAGCAGGTTGCTCACAGCCACCTCCAGCCTGGCTGCAAACACCTCCAGGCAGGAGGCTGCCACCACCTCCCTGGGCAACCTGTGCCAGGCTCTCACCACCCTCATGGGCAACAACTTCTTCCTCACAGCCAATCTCAATCTCACCACTTCTAGTTTTGCTCCATTCCCCCCCCAGTCCTATCCCTCCCTGACACCCTCAAAGTCCCTCCCCAGCTTGCTTGGAGCCCTCTTCAGATCCTGGAAGGCCACAATTAAGTCTCCTCAGAGCCTTCTCCTCTCCAGACTGCACAACCCCAACTCCCTCAGTCTGTCCTCACAGCAGAGCAGCTCCAGCCCTCTGCTCCTCCTCGGGGCCCTTCTCTGGACACCTTCCAGCCCCTCCAGATCCTTCCTGGCACAGAGGCTCCAGAACTGGACCCAGAGCTCCAGTTGTGGTCTCAGCAGAGTGGAGCAGGGGGCAGCATCCCCCTCCCTGGCCCTGCTGGCCACACTTCTCTTGCTGCAGCTCAGGTTGAGGTTTGACAAGGTCAAGTGCCAGGTCCTGCACTTGGGTCACAACAACCCCCTGCAAAACTCCAGGCTTGAGGCAGAGTGGCTGCAGATATGGCCTCAGGAGCAGAAACAGGGCCTGGTGTGTTGATTGACAGCTGGCTGAACATGAGCCAGCAGTGTGCCTAGGGGGTCAAGAAGGCCAAGGGCATCCTGGCCTGGGTCAGCACTAGTGTGGCCAGTAGGAGCAGGGAAGTCATTGTGCCCTGTGCTCAGCTCTGGTGAGGCCACCTCCTGAATACTGGGTTTACTTTTGGAGTCCTCACTCCCAGAAGGACATTGAGGGCTGGAGCATGCCCAGAGGAGGGTAACAAAGCTGGGGAAGGGTCTGGAGAAGAGGGCTGGGGGGAGCAGCTGAGGGTGTTTAGTCTGGAAAGGAGGTGGCATGTGGGAGGCCTTCTTGCTCTCTACAACTGCCTGAAGGGAGGCTGGAGTGAGGTGGGTGCTGAGGGGCACTGCTGAGTGCCTGATAGCTGTAGGCAAGAACATGAACAGTGTAATTGTTCTGGATTTTTTTGTCACTAGGAGGCTTTTATGCCAAGATGTAAAAATAGTACTGAGCTTTCATCCTCTTCAGCACAACATTTGTATGTTTTAAAGTCTAATTGGTGCTAATTAGGTAGCAACCCGGTGTTAAAACCCCCACATCCAACTAGGAGCAACCAATGGTCTTTGGCACTGCTAAGTGAAAGTAAAGCAATGATGTCTCTCAATAGCTGAGGGCTGGGGGTCAGGAAGGAAGGGGCAGGGACAGCCTCTGCTCACTGTGCCCTGGAGGAGAAGGCTGAGAGGGATCTGATCAATGTCTATCAGTAGCTGAGGGCTGGGGGTCAGGAAGGAAGGGGCAGGGACAGCCTCTGCTCACTGTGCCCTGGGATAGGACAAGGGACAATGGATGGAAACTGCAGCCCAGGAGGTTCCAGCTCCACATGAGGAGGAACTTCTTGACTGTGAGGGTCCCAGAGGCCTGGAGCAGGCTGCCCAGAGAGGTTGTGGAGTCTCCTTCTGTGGAGCCTTTCCAGCCCTGTCTGGATGTGTTCCTGTGTGACCTGTGCTGGATTCTATGGTGCTGTCCTGGCAGGGGGTTGGACTGGATGATCTCTTTGGGTCCCTTCCAACCCCTGACATCCTGTGAGCCTGTAAAGGAAGGAAGAGTATTTGGCAGTGTGCAGATTTTTAGTGAGGTGTTTCATGTCACAAACCACAGAATGGTTTGGCTTGAGAGGGACCTTTAAGAGCAGGGACACCTATTGCTAGCCCAGGTTGCTCACAGCCTCATCCAGCTGACCTTGAGCACCTCCAGGCTGCAGACATCCACAGCCTCCCTGGGCAACCTGTTCCAGTGGCTTGCCACTGATTGTGTGTCTGTCTTGCCAGTGTTCAGTGACTGTTCCATCACCCAGCTCAAAGCCATTGTCCCTCATCCTGGCACTCCCAGCTCTTGTCAGGAGTCCCTCCCCAGCTCTTCTGTAGCCTCCTTCAGGTACTGGAAGGCTACTCTAAGGTCTCCTTGGAGCCTTCTCTTCTCCAGGCTGAACAGCACCAACTCTTCTGCCTGTCCCCACAGGGAAGGTGCCCCAGCCTTTGCATTAGGATCATAAACATCAGAGAATCACTTCAGTTAGAAAAGGCCTCTGAGGCCATCAGCTCAACCTGTCAACATGACTGTGGCCATTAAACCATGCCACAGAGTGCCACATCTACACATTTCAATCAATCCTTAAAGCAGGAACCAGAAGTTCTTAAGAAGAAGAGCTGCAGCTATACTGTGTTGAAAGGCCTGGAGCCCCTGGGCTAGAGGGGGGGCTGAGGGAGCTGGGGGTGTTCAGGCTGGAGAAGAGGAGGCTGAGGGAGACCTCCTTGCTCTCTACAGCTCCCTGAAGGGAGGTTGGGTTGAGGAGGGGGCAGCCTCTGCTCCTTGGTGGCAAGGGACAGGAGCAGAGGCAATGGCTGCAAGGTGCAGCAGGGGAGGCTCAGGCTGGATGCCAGGAAATCTTTCTTGGCAGAGAGGGCTCTCAGCCATTGGAATGGTCTGCCCAGGGCAGTGCTGGAGTCCCCATGCCTGGGGTGTTCCAACAGCTGTGGAGCTGGAACTTAGGGACATGGTTTGGTGTTGAGCCTGCAGTGCTGGGTGGAGGGTTGGACTGGAGGAGCCTGGAGGTCTCTTCCAAACAGATGTTTGCTGTGACTGTGTGAATGCTTTTGTTTCTAATACCAATGACAGTAACAGAGAAGCTAAAACTCTTGGCAGCATCAGGCACAATTAAAAAAGATTTTCTGGGAGGAGGGAGTTTGTGCACATTGCTCCTGCCCTTTGTTAATATGAACACACCAGGGATCAACTGGACAGAGACAACAGAGAATCATCAAGGGAGGGGATTCTCCCCCTCTGCTCAGCTCTGCTGAGACCCCACCTGCAGTACTGCCTCCAGTTCTGGAGCCCCTATTCCCAGAGGGATCTGGAGGTGCTGGAAGGTGTCCAGAGAAGGGCCACGAGGAGGAGCAGAGGGCTGGAGCTGCTCTCCTATGAGGACAGACTGAAAGAGTTGGGGCTGTTCAGGCTGGAGAAGAGAAGGCTCCCAGGTGACCTCATTGTGGCCTTCCAGGATCTGCAGGGGGCTCCAAGAAGGCTGGGGAGGGACTTCTCAGGCTCTCAGGTAGTGATAGGACTAAGGGGGATGGACTGAAGCTGGAGGTGGGGAGATTCAGGCTGGAGATGAGGAGGAAGTTCTTCCCCATGAGAGTGGTGAAGCCCTGGAATGGGTTGTCCAGGGAGGTGGTTGAGGCCCCGTCCCTGGAGGTATTTAAGCCCAGGCTGGATGAGGCTGTGGCCAGGCTGCTGTAGTGTGGGGTGTCCCTGCCCATGGCATGGGAGGGTTGGAACTAGCTGATCCTTGTGGTCCCTTCCAACCCTGACTGATACTATGATACTATCATCTCAGGTGGAAAAGACCTCTAAGATCATGGAGGCCAAGCATTCTCTAACTCTACCAAGGCTGGTGTTAAACCCTGGCCCTCAGCACCGCAACTCTGCCTCTTTGAAACCCCTCCAGGGTCATCCCTGTGCTTCAAGCACTGCCATGAGCAGCCTGTTCCAGTAGCTGGAGAACCCTTTGGGTGGAGAAATTTCTTCTAGTCTCCAGCCTAATCCTCCCCTTGTGAAGGGATGCTTTGCAGTTTTTCCCCTGAAGCTCTTCACACAGCCCTGTCTTGCCTGTCCAAATGCTTGCACTGTTAACTCCTATCAACACAGTATCAACTTCTGTGTGTGCCCAGCTGGAGGAGGAGCTGTGCATTTGCATATGCTCCCCAGCTATCTTGGAAGCAGAGTAAATTAAATTTCCAGGAGACAATAAAGTGCCATGAGATAGAAGAACATTTCATTTCTTACCACCACCACCCCCAAAAAAAAAAAAAAAAAAAAAAAAAAAAAAAAAAAAAAAGAGGAAAATATTTCCAGGTCAGAACAGAAATGAGATTCTTCCTGATTTCAGACACCTGAGCAATGAGAACTGCCAAGGGAACTCATTAAGCTACAGCAGGGTGGATATAGATTAACCAGCAGGAATCAGGGATCCCCAGGGATCAGTGCTGGGCCCCATCCTCTTCAATATCTTCATTGATGATCTGGATGAGGGGATTGAGACAGTCATCAGCAGATTTGCAGATGACACCAAGCTGGGAGCAGATGTTGGTCAGTCAGAGGGCAGAAGGGCTCTGCAGAGGGACCTCGACCGGCTGGACAGATGGGGAGAGGCCAACAGGATGGCATTCAACAAGTCCAAGTGCCAGGGGCTGCACTTTGGCCACAGCAACCCCAGGCAGAGCTACAGGCTAGGGTCAGAGTGGCTGAGAGCTGCCAAACAGAGAGGGACCTGGGGGTGCTGATTGACAGCAGCTGAACATGAGCCAGCAGTGTGCCCAGGGGGCCAAGAGGGCCAATGGCATCCTGGCCTGCATTAGGAACAGTGTGGCCAGCAGGAGCAGGGAGGTCATTGTGCCCCTGGACTCTGCATTCATTAGGCCACACCTTGAGTCCTGTGTCCAGTTCTGGGCCCCTCAGTTTAGGAAGGACATTGAGAGACTTGAAGGTGTCCAGAGAAGGGCAACGAGGCTGGGGAGGGGTCTGGAGCACAGCCCTGTGAGGAGAGGCTGAGGGAGCTGGGGTTGCTGAGCCTGGAGAAGAGGAGGCTCAGGGGAGACCTTCTTGTTCTCTCCAACTCCCTGAAGGGAGGTTGTAGCCAGGAAGGAGTTGGCCTCTTCTCTCTAGCAGCCAGCACCAGAACAAGAGGACACAGTCTCAAGCTGCGCCAGGGGAGGTTTAGGCTGGAGGTGAGGAGATTTATGCAGAAGTCTCTCCAAATGTCAGAATTTCTGCTTCCTGAGAAGTTCACTTCAAAAGTTCTATTTCCCATATTAGCTGCGGAGATCTCAAGCAGCTCATTAATAAATAAATGGAAAACCCCTTTCCTCCAAGCTCATTAATATTCATTAATATGAACAAATTTCATATTAAATGAAGCAAAGCCTGCAGCCAGCTGCAGCTTCTCTCTCTCCTTACAGGCTGCCTTTGACAGTGACAGCTGACTGTCTTCACTTCCAAACCCTCCCAGGCTGCGAGGGACATCAATGTCCCTGCTAAGAGCTCCTGTGAGGACCACTGTGAAATGTGTCACTCTTCAAGGGCATGAGGGGGACCTGAGCAGCTCAGAGCAGGCACACTCATTTCTTTTGAACAATGAGAATAAAGAAATGGATGTACCACATAAATATTAGATGCCAGTTCTTTGACTGTGCACTTGCTGAATGAGTCTGAACTGCTGCGATGCGACAGCTCTGGATTGATGGTAGGGTCTGTTACAAGGACAGACAAAGGTCCAGGCAGGATCAAACTGGAGGAATGGGTCAATGGGGTTTAGGAAGGGCAGGTCCTGCCTCTCCAGCCTGGTCTCCTTCCATGCCCAGGTGACTGCCTGGTGGATGTGGGGCAGGCTGTGGATGTGGTCTGCCTGGACTCCAGCAAGTCCTTTGACACCGTCCCCCACAGCAAACTCCTGGCCAAGCTGTCAGCCCCTGGCTTGGGCAGCAGCACTCTGAGCTGGGTTAGTAACTGGCTGGAGGCTGAGCCCAGAGAGTGGTGGTGAATGGTGCCACAGCCAGCTGGCAGCCAGGCACCAGTGGTGTCCCTCAGAGATCAGTGCTGGGCCCCATCTTGTTCAATATCTTTATTGGTGATCTGGATGAGGGAATTGAGTCCATCCGCAGCAAATTTGCAGATGACACCAAGCTGGAGGGCAGGAGTTGATCTGTTAGAGGGTAGGAGAGCTCTGCAGAGGGACCTGGACAGGCTGGACAGATGGGCAGAGGCCAAGGGCAGGAGATTGAACACATCCAAGTGCCAGGTGCTGCACTTTGGCCACAGCAACCCCAGGCAGTGCTACAGGCTGGGGTCAGAGTGGCTGGAGAGCGGCCAGGCAGAGAGGGACCTGGGGGTAGTGGTGGACAGCAGCTGAACATGAGCCAGCAGTGTGCCCAGGGCGCATCCTGGCCTGCATCAGGAACAGTGTGGCCAGCAGGAGCAGGGAAGTCATTGTGCCCTGTGCTCAGCAATGCTTAGGCCACACCTTGAGTCCTGTGTCCAGTTCTGTGCTCCTCAGTTTAGGAAAGATGTTGAGCTGCTGGAAGGTGTCCAGAGAAGGGCAACAAAGCTGGGGATGAGCACAGCCCTGTGAGGAGAGGCTGAGGGAGCTGGGGAGAAGAGGAGGCTCAGGGGAGACCTTATTGATGTCTACAACAGGTGGGGGTTGGTCTCTTCTCCCAGGCACCCAGCACCAGAACAAGAGGACACAGTCTCAAGCTGTGTCAGAGGAGGTTTAGGCTGGAGGTTAGGAAGATGGAGTCATCATCCCTGGAGGTGTTCAAGAGGAGCCTGCATGAGGCATTTGGTGCCATGGTTTAGTTGATTAGATGGTTTTGGGTGCTAGGTTGGACTAGATGATCTCTGAGGTCTTTTCCAGCCTGGCTGGTTCTGTGGTTCTGTGAAGCTGTTTCATTTTAGAGCAGTTAATGCATTCCCCAAACAAGGCAAAAAGTCAATCACAGACTTTCAGTACTCTTCCTCTTTCCATACCTTTTTTCATGATGAGCTGTGGGCCCTGGCTGGGTACAGGTAGTCTCTGTCTCCTCTCATTATCAGGACAGAGAGAATACAATGACTTGAGATACAGACAGATAAAGATCACTCACCAGTGACCATCACAGGCAAATCAGACTCAGAGTGGGGAAATCTGTTGTCAAAAAGTCAGAGCCGGGTAATGAGACACAAACCCAAACCTTAAAGCACCTTCCCCCCACCTCTCCCTTCCTGCTCAACTCAACACCACTTCTGGCTTCTCCTTCTCCTCCCTCCTCCAAGCCACACGAAGGGTTAGGGACTGGGGTTGAAGTCAGTTCATCACATATGACCTCTGCTGTTCCTCACTCTCTTCCCCTGCTCCCCCTCGGGGTCTGTCCCACAGGACTCAGTCATCCACAAACTTCTCCAACATAAGCCACAGAATCACAACATGCTCTGGGTTGGAAGTGACTCCAAAGCTCAACCAGTCCAACCCCTCTGCACTCAGCAGGGACATCCTCCACTAGATCAGGTTGCCCAGAGCCCTGTCCAGCCTCACCTTGCGTATCTCCAGGGAAGGAGCCTCAACCACCTCCCTGGGCAACCTGTGCCAGTGTTCCAGCAGCCCTCAAGGTGCAGAACTTGTTCCTCACATTCAGTCTGCTCTGCTCTGCTTCGAACTCCTTCCCACAAGCTGTAGTCCTTCACAGACTGCTGCATCATAGGTGCTCCACTGGGTCACAAGTCTTGCCAGCAAACCTGGCCCAGGTTGCAGGTGGCTGTCTGCCCCACGGTGACACAACCTGCCTCACCACGGTCTTTGTCCTGTGCTGCAGGAGAATCGCTGCTCTGGCACCTGGAGCACCTTCTCCCCTTCCTTCTCTGACCTTGCTGTCTGCAGAGCTATTTCTCCCCCACGCGGTTCCTCTTCTCCCTGGCTGCTGTTCTGCAGCAGTTTCTCCCCTTGTCAGAGATGTTATCACCAGCAGTGGCTGTCTCAGCTTCACCCAGTGGCAGGCCCCTCTTAGAGCCAGCTGACGCTGGCTCCGCTGAATTTGGGGCAAGCTTCTGGCATCTTCTCACAGAAGCTACCCGAGTGATTTCCCCCTCACAACTGCAGAAGGACACAGATGCTTTGCTAGCCTGATGCCAGTCAGAGTGAGGAATTGGTTGGATTTTAGTGCCCTCCAGGGAGAGGCATTTAAGTGTAAACCAATGCAATAAATACTGTTCTCCTGCAAACACAAATTGAGTGAAGTTTGTCAATTAACCAGGCACACTGTGCCTTGAAGAACCTAAACAAAGAGAAACTCAATCAAGGCCACTGAAATGTCCTCATCAGGCTCCATGAGTAAATGAATAGGATAATTAATTTTGCTTTATCTACAGCCTTGGTTAAGAATTCTCCCTCATTGCTTCGTGCAGTGCCAATTAAGCTGCCTGTGCTACTGCTGGGACAAAGCCACTTCTTACAAACCTTTCGCTCCTCTCTGGCCAGCAGGGGAGACACTGCAATGGGTTGCCCAGAGAATAGAATGGGATAGGATAGGGTAGATTAGAATGGATTGGAATGGAATAGAATGGAATGGAATGGAGTGGAGTGGAATGGATTGGAATGGAATGGAATGGAATAGAATAGAATAGAATAGAATAGAATAGAATAGAATAGAATGGAATGGAATGGAATGGAATGGAATGGAATGGAATGGAATGGAATGGAATAGAATGGAACGGAATGGAATGGAATGGAATAGAATAGACTAGAATAGAATAGAATAGAATAGAATGGAATGGAATGGAATGGAATGGAATGGAATAGAATGGAACGGAATGGAATGGAACGGAATAGAATAGACTAGAATAGAATAGACTAGACTAGAATAGAATAGAATAGAATAGAATAGAATAGAATAGAATGGAATGGAATGGAATAGAATGGAATGGAATGGAATGGAATAGAATGGAATGGAATGGAATGGAATAGAATAGAATAGAATAGAATAGAATAGAAGAATAGAATAGAATGGAATGGAATGGAATGGAATGGAATGGAATGGAATAGAATGGAATGGAATGGAATGGAATGGAATAGAATAGAACAGAATAGAATAGAATAGAATAGAATAGAATGGAATGAAATAGAATGGAATGGAATGGAATGGAATGGAATGGAATAGAATAGAATAGAATAGAATAGAATAGAATAGAATAGAATAGAATAGAATAGAATAGAATAGAATAGAATAGAATGGAATGGAATAGAATAGAACGGAACGGAATGGAACGGAACGGAACGGAATGGAATGGAATGGGATGGAATTAACCATGTTGGAAAAGACCTCAGAGATCATCCAGTCCAACCTATCACCCAACACCATCTAATCAACTCAACCATGGCACCAAGTGCCTCATCCAGGCTCTTCCTAAGCACCTCCAGGGATGGTGACTCCACCACCTCCCTGGGCAGCACATCCCAATGGACAATCTTCCTCCACTTGTGGCTCCTTTGCCGTTTCCCAGCATCACCCTTCGGTCACGCTGACATTGAGGCGACCCTGGGAGGAAGGCAACAATTAACAGCGTCTTAATCTCTCTTACAAACCACCTGAGAGCAGTCAGTGCCATAAAACTGGCATATTGAATATATGAAGAAATAATTGCAGGTGCAACTAAACATGATTAATGATCAGACAACAGCCTCCACGCCAAAGGAATATTAAGCAGCTCTGCGCTCGTCGCAGAGCCGGGATCATTAACACGCGGCTGCGTGTGCTCGCAGAGAGCTTAGGGCAAGAGGACAGAGGGTCTTCAGAGGAACCAAGCACTATGATGGAAGGGTTATCAGATCTCTATCATTATCAAAGGTCTGCAATCATCAATTATGTGTGGGTGGAATTTTCCACTCGTTTAAGACTGGGCTGCTTGTGAGCTTCACCGGTTAATAACACCTAGCTAATGGGTGCAGCAGGATGGGGAGCTCCGGAGGCTCCGGGAGGCAGCTTGCAGCTGAACTTTAGCATACTGCACAGTTTCCTTCATGGAAATAAAGACCTGGCAGGGTTCTGTTGGAGATTATTTTCTAGATAATGGCATGTGCTGCCTCCAGGACTGAAGGCTGAGTGCACCCTCAGCAAGGTTGCTGATGGCACCAAGCTGTGTGGTGCAGCAGACACGCTGGAGGGAAAGGATCCATCCAGAGGGACCTGGACAGGCTGGAGAGGTGGGCACAAGCCAACCTCATGAGCTTCAACAAGACCAAGTGCAGGGTCCTGCAGCTGGGTGGAGGCAATCCCAGGCATAAATCCAGGCTGGCTGGAAAGCAGCCCTGAGGAGAAGAACTGGGGGATGCTGGGGGAGAAGCTCAACAGGAGCTCTCAATGTACACTTGGAAGCCAATCAGCCCGGAAAGCCAATCAGATCCTGGGCTGCAGCAGGAGAAGTGTGGCCAGCAGGGCAAGGGAGGGGATTCTCCCCCTCTGCTCAGCCCTGCTGAGACCCCACCTGGAGTACTGCCTCCAGTTCTGGAGCCCCTATTGCAAGAGGGATCTGGAGGTGCTGGAAGGTGTCCAGAGAAGGGCCACGAGGAGGAGCAGAGGGCTGGAGCACCTCTCCTGTGAGGACAGACTGAAGGAGTTGGGGCTGTTCAGTCTGGAGAAGAGAAGGCTCCCAGGTGACCTCACTGTGGCCTTCCAGGTTCTGAAGGGGGCTCCAAGAAGGCTGGGGAGGGACTGCTCAGGCTCTCAGGTAGTGATAGGACTAGGGGGAATGGACTGAAGCTGGAGGTGGGGAGATTGAGGCTGGAGGTGTGGAGGAAGTTCTTCCCCATGAGAGTGGTGAAGCCCTGGAATGGGTTGTGCAGGGAGGTGGTTGAGGCCCCATCCCTGGAGGTGTTTAAGCCCAGGCTGGATGAGGCTGTGGCCAGGCTGCTGTAGTGTGGGGTGTCCCTGGCCATGGCAGGGGGGTTGGAACTAGCTGATCCTTGTGGTCCCTTCCAACCCTGACTGATTCTATGATACTATGATACCATGAAGGCAGCGTTGCAAGTAGTTATTCTCAGGCCCCAGCTACCTGCCTGCTCAGCTCGTAGCAAAGATTTCCTTCATGACGTGAGGCCAACCCCAAACTTTCCCTGCCAAAAGGGAAAAGGGAAAAAACAAAACCATGAGAAACTGTAAAGTTTAATTATTTCCCCCTCCCTTTTAGGTAAACTGAGACAGAAATTGTTATCACCTTGGCAAACTATTCAAATTAAACCCAAAATATTGATGTAGGACTGACTGCTCGCTCTGCCTGCCAGTACCTGAAGGCAGCCCACAGGGAGCATAGACAAGGACTTGGCATCAGGGTGTCTAGGAATAGCCCCAGGGGGAATGGTTGGAAGCTGAGGCAGAGCAGGGTTAGAGTGGAGCTGAGGAAGAAATTCCTCAGTGGGAGGGTGGAGAGACTCTGGCACAGGCTGCCCAGGGAGGCTGTGGCTGCCTCCTCCTTGGGGGTGTTCAAGGCCAGGCTGGATGAGGCCTTGAGCATGCTGAGTCTGGTTGAGAGGTGTCCCTGCCCATGGCGGGGAGGAGAGAGTTTCGGAGAGGTTCGGAGAGGTTCGGAGAGGTTCGGAGAGGAGAGGAGAGGAGAGGAGAGGAGAGGAGAGGAGAGGAGAGGAGAGGAGAGGAGAGGAGAGGAGAGGAGAGGAGAGGAGAGGAGAGGAGAGGAGAGGAGAGGAGAGGAGAGGAGGAAAGAGAATTATCCAAATTGGAAAAGACCTTTGAGATCATCAGGTCCAACCTATCACCCAACACCATCTAATCAACTCAACCATGGCACCAAGTGCCTCATCCAGGCTCTTCCTAAACACTTCCAGTGATGATGACTCCACCACCTCCCCGGGTAGCACATTCCCATGGCCAATGGTTGGCGCAGATGAAGGAAAGGAAGGAAAGATAGAAAGGAAGGAAAGGAAGGAAGGGAAATAAGGGAAGGAAAGGAAGGAAGGAAAGAAAGGATAGAAAGGAAGGAGGGAAGGCAAGATAGGAAGGAAAGGAAGGCAAGATAGGAAGGCAAGATAGGAAGGCAGGAAGGCAGGAAGGCAGGAAGGCAGGAAGGCAGGAAGGCAGGAAGGAAGGGAGGAAGGGAGGAAGGAAGGAAGGAAGGAGGGAAGGAGGGAAGGAGGGAAGGAGGGAAGGAGGGAAGGAGGGAAGGAGGGGAGGAGGGAAGGAGGGGAGGAAGGGAGGAAGGAAGAGAGGAAGGGAGGAAGGAAGAGAGGAAGGGAGGAAGGGAGGAAGGGAGGAAGGAAGGGAGGAAGGAAGGAAGGAAGGGAGGCAGGAAGGGAGGCAGGCTGGCTTTACTCTTGTCCTGCTGATGCTATGGAACAGTCTCTTAGAGGTCTTACAACACGTGGAGTCAGGAAAGGCCAAGCTGGTCTTGCAGAAGAGATGAATGGAACCACTGCCATTAAATGAATGAGAATAAGCCAGGGAAGGATCCCTGCCCCAGACCCAACTTGCTTCCTTTGACAGGAGCGTCCATAAAAGGCCAAAGAGCATTTTGACAATAACTCTGTTCCTCCCCACCCCCAGGGTTTAAGCCTTCCTTCCTAGAGGACAGCTGATTCTGGTCAAAAGCATCACCTAATCATAAGCATAATGGAAATAAGGTAAAGGATTAGCCCTGTGACAGCCCCCAGGAGAGACGATGTGCATCACAGCCCCTAACAATTACGCTGATAGATTGTAGGCATAATAAACAGCCACAGGAGGGAGGGAGAGACAAACAATTACTCTAATGGAGAGGGAGCCGGTGTGATTAACATCAAAAGCTACCCACAGGGAGCTATCTGTAGCAAGGATGACATACACAACAGCTCCATGTCACACTCGCCTTCTGGCGAGGAGAGAAGAGGGAGAGCAATAAACATTGAGGGTGTTCCAGGGGGACCTGGGCAAGCTGCAGAGGTGGTGCCCAGGGGAACCTCCTGAGCTCCAACAAGAGCAAGTGCAGGGTTCTGCACCCGGGCCAGAACAATCCTCACTGTCAGTACAGGCTGGGGGAGGAGGGGAGAGAAAGCAGCCCTGAGGAAAAGGACTTGGGGGTGCTGCTGGGGGAGAAGCTGGCCAGGAGCAGGCAGGGTGAGCTTGCAGCACAGGAAGCCAAGGGCAGCCTGGGCTGCATCCAAAGCAGCACTGCCAGAGGTGGAGAGAGAGGATCCTGCCCCTCTGCTCTGCTCTGGGGAGACCTCCTCTGCAGTGCTGTGTGCAGCTCTGGAGCACTCAACCTGGACCTGATGGAGAGGGTCCAGATGAGGCCATGAGAATGCTCAGGGGGTTGGAGCAGCTCTGCTGTGAGGACAGGTTGAGGGAGCTGGGGGTGTTCAGCCTGGAGAAGAGAAGGCCCAAAGAGACATAGAATAATTTGGGTCAGAAAAGCCCTCTGAGATCATCCAGTCCAACCACCAGCCCAACGCCACCGTGGCCATTAAACCATGTTCCCAAGTGCCACGGCCACAGGTTTCCTGAGCACCTCCAGGGATGGAGACTCCACCACCTCCCTGGGCAGCCTGTGCCAATCCCTGACCACTCTTGCAGCAAAGAGATTGTTCCTCATGTCCAAGCTAAGCCCCCCCTGGCACAGTTTCAAGCCATTTCCTCTCCTTTTACCAGCTGATACCAGGGAGAAGAGACCAAGCCCCACTCCAAGCTCCTTTCAGGGAGATTTAGAGAGCAATATCCATAACACCCCGTTAAATACTGAACTGTGGACATCCCGTTCTTGGCTTTTTCCCTGTGTTCATCTCCAGGCATATCCATGGCAGCTGATTTTGGAATTTTCTGCTTTCAAACAAGCAAACAAACAAACTAATAATCAGAACATATCTGTCAGTCTTTGGCAGTTGGGAACTGATTGATGAAATTGGCTGCAACTCAGGTTGGGGATCTTCCTCTCTTGAAATGGATCCTGCCTGGAACTAATGGATGGTGGGGCTGATAGCAGGGGACATTTTAATCACTGAGAAGTGATGATGGATGGTTTGTCTGTCTAATTGAATTGTCACTTGGCAGCAGGGTGTCTTAACAGAGTGGTTTGGATTGGAAGGTGGAAGGCAGGTTGTAGGCTAACGTGGAAGTCACCTTTGCCTGTGGGAACTGCCAGGAGTTCCTAACAAAGCAACGACTGGCTTTCATTTCCCAGCTGCGGCTGGGAAACTGAGGATTGGCATTGTGAGAGCCCTGGAGCAGGCTGCCCACAGAGGCTGTGGAGTCTCCTTCTCTGGGGAGATTCCAAACCTCCCTGGAACAATTCCTGTGCAACCACGGGCTCACAGGATGTCAGGGGTTGGAGGGGACCCAAAGAGATCTTCCAGGCCAACCCCCTGCCAGAGCAGGAGCATAGAATCCAGCACAGGTCACACAGGAACACATCCAGACAGGGATGCAAAGGCTCCACAGAAGGAGACTCCACAACCTCTCTGGGCAGCCTGCTCCAGGCCTCTGGGACCCTCACAGTCAAGAAGTTCCTCCTCATGTTGAGCTGGAACCTCCTGGGCTGCAGTTTCCATCCATTGCCCCTTGTCCTGTCCCAGGGCACAGTGAGCAGAGGCTGTCCCTGTCCCTTCCTTCCTGAGCCCCAGCCCTCAGCTCTTGATAGACATTGATCAGATCCCTCTCAGCCTTCTCCTCTCCAGACTGCACAGCCCCAGGGCTCTCAGCCTCTCCTCCCCAGGCAGTGCTGCAGTCCCTTCAGCATCCTTGGAGCCCTCCCTTGGACTCTCTGCAGCAGATCGCTGTCCCTCCTGACCTGGGGAGCCCAGAACTGAGCACAGTACTCAAGATGAGGTCTGAGCAGGGCAGAGTAGAGGGGAGGAGAACCTCCCTGGCTCTGCTGAACCTGATCTAGGCAAACCTACTTCAGCAAGGGGGTTGGACTGGATGATCTCCAGAGGTCCCTTCCAACCCCCTCACCTCCCCACCCCCATTCTTGCTTATCCAGAACATTATAGGTAAAGACATGGAGACCATGGGGCATTGCTATTCTTGGGTGACAGAAATACTCCTGTCCCATGGCTGATTATGCAGGTTGTGGCCATGAACCACCTGTTGCCTCCACATTCATCTCTGAAAAAGAAAAGATAGACTCCAAAACAGAAGGCTGCCTGGCTCTGATGGGAAGAGCCTCAGTGGTTGTGCCACTAAGGTAACAGCAACCCTGCTGAGGAAGGTGGCATGAGACCACTAATTCAGACACCCTGGCATGCAGGGCAAGGATTTTGCTTCCTTCATATTATGGTTTGAAGCTGGTACTGGAACCTAGCTCCTAATTGTAGATATAATTAGGGATTGGACATAGAATAATAATAACTGATAAGTTTATACCATCCCATCTGTTGGCTGGATAGCTTGCACTTAGAATCACAGAACTGTCAGGGTTGGAAGGGACCTCAAGGCTCAGCCAGCTCCAACCTCCCTGCCGTGGCCAGGGACACCTCACACTACAGCAGGTTGCTCACAGCCACATCCAGCCTGGCTGCAAACACCTCCAGGCAGGAGGCTTCCACCACCTCCCTGGGCAGCCTGTGCCAGGCTCTCACCACCCTCATGGGCAACAACTTCATAGAATCACAGAATCAGCCAGGTTGGAAAAGACCTCAGAGGTCATCGAGTCCAACCTATTCCCTAATACCTAACACCTCCTGACAATTAAACCCTGGCTCCAAGTGCCACATCCAATCCCCTCTTGAACACCTCCAGGGATGGAGACTCCACCACTTCCCTGGGCAGCACATCCCAATGGCCAATCTCTCTTTCTAGGAAGAACTTTCACCTTACCTACAGCCTAATGTTAGGAAGAAATTCTTCCCAGCGGCACAGCAGATACAAAAGCCAGTTGGGGCATTGCTTGAGGGGTTCAGGCATCTGTCTCCAGAACCAGTCAACTTGTGAGTGAGTAATTCTGAAGCTCTAAAAGTGTGGGTGCAGTAGTAGCTGAGAACAGTGTGACACATGAAGAAGAGAGAGCAGGTTCTGAAGAAGTATTCAAGAAGCAGGGAACAGTTCCTGTGCTTCCAAAACTGTCTCCAAGCACAGAACGGATGTGATTCCTTTCTCTAGCCTTCTCCAGGTAACAGCTGGTCAGTCCAAATAGGGGCAGTTAGTATGTTTCATGGAAGCAGAGAATCATTAAGGTTGGAAAAGGCCTCTAAGATCATCTAGGCCAACCATCAACCCCACACCACCATGGCCATCAAGCCATGTCCCAAAGCGCTGTGGTCAAATGCTTGTGGAACATCTCCAGGCATGGTGACTCCTCTCTACATGGTTATGTTTGGTTAGAGCCCTGCTGAGGCCACATCTGGAATACTGTGTCCACTTCTGGGCCCTTCAGTTCACAAAGTACCTCAAGGAACTGAATAGAATAGAATTAACCAGGTTGGAACAGACCTCAGAGATCATCCAGTCCAACCTATCACCCAGCACCATCTGATCAACTCAACCATGGCACCAAGTGCCTCATCCAGGCTCTTCCTAAGCACCTCCAGGGGTGGTGACTCCACCACCTCCCTGGGCAGCACATCCCAATGGCCAATCTCTCTGTCTGGGAAGAATTTCTTCCTCACCTCCAGCCTAAACCTCCCCTGGCACAGCTTGAGACTGTGTCCTCTTGTTCTGGTGCTGGTTCCCTGGGAGGAAAGACCAACCCCCACCTGGCTACAACGTCCCTTCAGAACTTCTTCCTCACATCCAATCTCAGTCTCCCCAGTTGTAGTTTTGTTCCATCCCCCCCAGTCCTATCCCTCCCTGACACCCTCAAAGTCCCTCCCCAGCTTCCTTGGAGCCCCCTGCAGATACTTGGCTGCAAAGCCATTCTCTTGGCCTTTTGGCTGCTTCTCTCTCTGTGGCTATCTGCTTGCATGGGTTGCTGCCTTATCTCCATTCTGACCTTCTGGTGGCTCAACTCACTTTGTGCTGTGTCTCTGAAGGTACCAGGGGGGAGGGGCGGGGAGCAGGTTGCTAGCAGCATCTCCCTGGGCAGCCCAGGGGGTACTTCTGATTGCTGAGCTGTAAATATATGTAAACATATTTTGTCTCTGTCTTACCACCTTATAGCATTTCATATGTAGCTCACTTTTGGTGAGCATAGCTTCATTTGGCTTCTAGATCTTTCTGAGCCAGCCTGGTGATTTACCCTGGAGGTAACTCTGCATTCTGGGAGTGACTCTTCAGTTGTTGAGAAGACCAAAAGAGCTGAGCTGAGCCTGAATTGATAAAGCCCAACCCTACACCACCAGCTTTTCCATTACCTTTCCCAGCTCCCTTCTTCAGGGACTTCAGGAACTTGACAAGGGGATCTCCCAGGCTTGCTTGGAAAGAATGCAAAGGCTTCGCTTTTGTAATCACCACGACTGAAATCCTTGCAGCTTTCATCTGTCCCAAGAGGTTTCTACAGAGCCAATGACAGCAAGACTTGGTGGAGTCAGAGAATCAGAGAATCACAGACTCACAGAATGTGAGGGGCTGGAAGGGACCTCCAGAGCTCATCCAGTCCAACCCCCCTGCCACAGCAGGAGCACCCAGAGCAGCTCACACAGCAACACATCCAGGCAGGCCTTGAATAGCTCCACAGAGGGAGACTCCACAACCCCCTGGGCAGCCTGCTCCAGGCTTCTGCCACCCTCACAGGGAGAAATTCATCCCTCCTCTTGCCATGGCACTTCCTCTGCCTCAGCTTCCACCACTGCCCCTTGTGCTGTCATTGGGCATCCCCCAGCAGAGCCTGGCTGCAGCCTCTGGGCACTGCCCCTGCACAGCTTTAGCCACAGCAGGGAGCTCATCCTCAGGCTCCTCCTCTGCAAGCTCCAGAGCCCTCAGCTCCCTCAGGCTCTCCTCCTGAGGAAGATCTTCCACTGCCTGCAGCATCTTTGTGGCTTTGTGTTGGACTCTCTCAAGCAGTTCCCTGAGGTCCTTCTTGACCTGAGGGGCCCAGAACTGGACACACTCTTCCAGATGTGGCCTCAGCAGGGCAGAGGGAGAGAGGGAGAACCTCTCTTGACCTCCTCACCACAGCCCTTCTAATCCACCCCAGGATGCCATTGGCCTTCCTGGCCACCAGAGCACATGGCTCAATCTCAATGTGAGATACTCAAACAGACCACAGAAGATAAATTCAACTGTCTTGCCCAGATGTTGATTTCTGGTGCAAAAACTCCAGGGAGATTCACCAGTCTTCATGAAGGACTTGTTAGCTTGTCCCTCCTAATCAGAGAATTAGTAGAAATGGAATCACAGAATCACTGACACTGGAAAAAACCTCTAAGATCTTCAAGTCCAACATTCCACCTAACACCTCCATGACCACTAGACCACATCCCAAAGTGCCATATTAACTTGGTGACTCCACCTCCTCCCTGGGCAGCCTGTTCCCATACCTGACCACTCTCTCAGTAAAGAAATTCTCCCTAATATCCAACAGCTGCACTTCCCTGGTGCAGCTTGAAGCTTTTACCTCTTGTCCTGCCATTAGTAACATGGGAGAGGAGGCCAACTCTGACCTCACTACAACCTCCTCCCAGGTAACTGCAGCAAACATTTTCACCTCATCTGAAACATCATCAGTCCCTTGAACTCCTGGAAGGTCTTCAGAGGCATTTCAGAGTTCTGATTCAATCCCTGTTTTACACTTTCCCCCAGTGCTGATTGAGACATTGGCCAAGAAAGCCAATGGCATCCTGGCCTGGATCAGAAGCAGGGTGGGCAGCAGGGACAGGAGGTGACCATCCCCCTGTGCTCAGCACTGGGAGGCCACACCTCGAGGGCTGTGCTCAGCTCTGGGCCCTCCCTGCAGGAAGCACACTGAGGGGCTGGAGCCTGTCCAGAGAAAGGCAATGAGGCTGGAGAAGGGCCTGGAGCCCCTGGGCTAGAGGAGGGGCTGAGGGAGCTGGGGGTGTTCAGGCTGGAGAAGAGGAGGCTGAGGGAGACCTCCTTGCTCTCTACAGCTCCCTGAAGGGAGGTTGGGTCGAGGAGGGGGCAGCCTCTGCTCCTTGGTGGCAAGGGACAGGAGCAGAGGCAATGGCTGCAAGGTGCAGCAGGGGAGGCTCAGGCTGGATGCTAGGAAATCTTTCTTGGCAGAGAGGGCTCTCAGCCATTGGAATGGTCTGCCCAGGGCAGTGCTGGAGTCCTCATGCCTGGGGGTGTTCCAACAGCTGTGGAGCTGGAACTTAGGGACAGGGTTTGGTGTTGACCCTAAAGTGGGTCCATGGTTGTGCTGGATGGGCTTTGAGGTCTCTTCCAACCAGATGCTTTCTGTGATTCTGTGACTCTCTCTGCTAGTTCCTTGGTATCCCCAATGATTCCCTAAAAGGCACCTCACCCCACAAAAGCACAAATTCTATCCATTTGCCTAAACTCTTCTGAGAAGAACAAAGGAAGAGAGAGGTGACTGGCAGCATAGAAACCTTTCTGAGCATGGTGTCCTGCAGTGCAACTCTGCTGCCTCACAAGAGGTGGTATCTCGGCACCAAGCCCTGCACTCCACACAGCTGTGATTTATGAGGCCCTGGGTACTGCTGAACACAAAGGAATTCAAAGTCCTGAGTAAGCAGATTGAAGTCCAGGCAGCGTTCATGAGCTGAACACAGGATCACAGAATCCCAGAACTGTTGGGGCTGGAAGAAACCTTTGAGATCACCAAGTCCAGCTGCTCCCCTGGAACTCGCAATCCCAACGCTACTGCTGAGCTGCTGCCACTAAACCACGTCCCTCAGCACCACAGCCATGGTCTCGTAAACACCTCCAGGGATGGTGGTTCCAACCCCTCCCTGGGCAGCCTGTTCAATGCCTGAGAACCTTTGCTGGCAAGACATTTTTCCTGATACCCAACCTGAACCTCCCTTCACAACCTGAGGCCTCTGTTCCTGTCACTTTAGAACAGAACAGGATGGAATTAACCAGGTTGGAAAGGAGCTTCGAGATCATTGAGTCCAACCTATCACCCAACACCATCTGATCAACTCAACCATGGCACCAGGTTGTCCTGCCAGCAGACACCACTGGGAACAATTTGGCTTCATCTGACACTCCCCTTTGGATGCTGATCAGTACTGATGAGACTCCCCTCTCAGTCTCCTCCAGGCTAAACAGCCCCAGGTCTCCCAGCCTCTCCTCCTGTCCCCTTGTGAAGGAATGTATTGTTCCTTCATTTACAAAGGATATGGAAATTCTTAATTATGAATAACCTTTTATTAATATGAAAGGTGCCAAAGCAGATAGGTTAGAATAGAATAGAATAGAATAGAATAGAATAGAATAGAATAGAATAGAATGGAATGGAATGGAATGGAATGGAATAAACTAGACTAGACTAGACTAGAAGTAGAATAGAATAGAATAGAATAGAATAGAATAGAATAGAATAGAATAGAATAGAATGGAATGGAATGGAATGGAATGGAATAAAATAGACTAGACTAGAATAGAATAGAAGTAGAATAGAATAGAATAGAATAGAATAGAATAGAATAGAATAGAATAGGAGTAGAATAGAATAGAATAGAATAGAATAGAATAGAATAGAATAGAATAGAATAGAATAGAATGGAATGGAATAGAATAAAATAGACTAGACTAGAATAGAAGTAGAATAGAATAGAATAGAATAGAATAGAATAGAATAGAATAGAATAGAATAGAGTAGAATAGAATGGAATGGAAGAATGGAATGGAATGGAATGGAATGGAATGGAATAGAATAAAATAGACTAGACTAGACTAGAAGTAGAATAGAATAGAATAGAATAGAATAGAATAGAATAGAATAGAATAGAATAGAATAGAATAGAATAAAATAGACTAGACTAGACTAGACTAGAAGTAGAATAGAATAGAATAGAATAGAATAGAATAGAATAGAATAGGAATAGAATAGAATAGAATAGAATAGAATAGAATAGAATAGAATAGAATAGAATAGAATAGAATAGAATAGAATAGAATTAACCAGGTTGGTAAAGACCTTTGAGATCATCCAGTCCAACCTATCACCCAACACCATCTGATCAACTAAACCATGGTGCTGGGTGCCACCAACCCCCACCTGGCTACAACCTCCCTTCAGGGAGATGGAGAGAGCAATGAGGTCACCCCTGAGCCTCCTCTTCTCCAGGCTAAGCAACCCCAGCTCCCTCAGCCTCTCCTCCCAGGGCTGTGCTCCAGACCCCTCCCCAGCCTTGTTGCCCTTCTCTGGACACCTTCCAGCATCTCAACATCTTTCCTAAACTGAGGAGCCCAGAACTGGACACAGGACTCAAGGTGTGCCCTAAGCAGTGCTGAGCACAGGACAGAATGACTTCCCTGCTCCTGCAGTTCAACAGATTAATTCATAAAGCAACTTCAGAGTCTGACATCTGTGAGTGTCCTCCATGGGCACTACTCCTGCTATCAGCACCTGCCAAGTCTTTTAGGATGTGAAGTACCTATCAGGGCAGGAACAGAATCCTCTGATTTAGGGACTGGGTAGGATAAAGGCCTGACAGGTTTAAGGGAGAGAGGAAATTGCTCCTCTTTTCCCCCATGGCCATTAACTGAGAGTCCATCCCAGCCCCCACTCACACCTTAGACCCACTCTATGAGGAAGCAGGCCTGCAGCTGCTGCTGGCTTTATCTGTCTATCACCGCTGAATCCACACTGATCCTTCCTGCAGAATTCGAAATGGAAAGGGGATTTGGAAAGGAGCAGGAGAATTCAGCCTATTGATTTACAAGCCAGGGCTCACTGCGGTTCTTTGCTACGAACCAGGAGTGATTACTCTCCAAATGCATGAGGTAGGGGAGCCATTAGCTGTGCTTTACTCCAGCTCACCCGGCTGTGGTATCTGAGGAATTCTTCCTATCACCTTCTCTATTGTGTCTCCAAGTACAAACGATTGACTTTCCTGAAGCAGTTTCCTTGCTTCTTGTGTGTTCTCCTCAAGAAATAACCTTTCTGACGTGACAATGTTTTCTCGTTTCCCTTCTTCTTTCCCCCTCATTAGTTAGACTGCTGCAGCTGGGGGGAAAAAAGGGATTAAATGCATTTAGTGTTTGGTATTGGGGCTTAGGGCAAAGTATGGGTTGAAGGTCTCTAAACCACACACTCACAGCATTTTCTTTTTAGCCACTAAAACCATTCAGGATCACAGAACTGTTTGGGTTGGAAAAGCCCAAGATCATGGGATGGGAGCACACTGCGTTGGCTTAGGAACTGGCTGGAGGCCGAGCCCAGAGAGTGGTGGTGAATGGTGCCACAGCCAGCTGGCAGCCAGGCACCAGTGGTGTGCCCCAGGGATCAGTGCTGGGCCCCATGCTCTTTAACATCTTCATTGATGATCTGGATGAGGGCATTGAGTCCATCATCAGTAAATTTGCAGATGACACCAAGCTGGGGGCAGGAGTTGATCTGCTGGAGGGCAGAGAGGCTTTGCAGAGGGACCTCGACAGGCTGGACAGATGGGCAGAGGCCAAGGGCAGGAGATTGAACACATCCAAGTGCCAGGTGCTGCACATTGGCCACAGCAACCCCAGGCAGTGCTACAGGCTGGGGGCAGAGTGGCTGAGAGCAGCCACCTCAGCAGCACTGACCTGGAGGTGCTGGTGGATGGTAGGCTGAACATGAGCCTGCAGTGTGCCCAGGCAGCCAAGAGGGCCAATGGCATCCTGGCCTGCATCAGGAAGAGTGTGGCCAGCAGGAGCAGGGAGGTCATTCTGCCCCTGTCCACTGCACTGGTTAGGCCACCCCTTGAGTCCTGTGTCCAGTTCTGGGCCCCTCAGTTTAGGAAGGACGTTGACTTGCTGAAAGGTGTCCAGAGAAGGGCAACAAAGTTGGTGAGGGGTTTGGAGCACAAACCTTATGAGGAGCGACTGAGGGAGCTGGGGTTGCTTAGCCTGGAGAAGAGGAGGCTCAGGGGTGACTTTATTGCTCTCTACAAGTACCTGAAGGGAGGTTGTAGCCAGGTGGGGGTTGGTCTCTTCTCCCAGGCAGCCAGCACCAGAACAAGAGGACACAGTCTCAGGCTGTGCCAGGGGAGGTTTAGGCTGGAGGTGAGGAAGAAGTTCTACACAGAGAGAGTGATTGCCCATTGGAATGGGCTGCCTGGGGTGGTGGTGGAGTCACCTTCATTGGAGGTGTTCAGGAGGAGACTTGATGGGGTGCTTGGTGCCATGGGTTAGTTGATTAGGTGGTGTTGGATGATAGGTTGGACTCGATGATCTTGAAGGTCTCTTCCAACCTGTTCTGTTCTATTCTATTCTATTCTATTCTATTCTATTCTATTCTATTCTATTCTATTCTATTCTATTCTATTCTGTTCTGTTCCGTTCCGTTCCGTTCCGTTCTATTCAGTCCAACCATCCACCTAAGACCACTGTGGCCACCAAACCATGTCCTCAAGGAGCAGCAGCAGCAGGGCCACAAGGTTCTTGAACAGTCCCAGGGATGGGGACTCCACCACCTCCTTGGACAGCCTGCTCCAGTCCCTGACCACTCTTGCAGGAAACAAATATTTCATTCATCTTCAACCTAAGCCTCCCCTGGCACAATTTCAGGCAACTTCTTCACCTTATACCAGGGAGAACAGACCAACCCCCACCTCACCCCAGCCTCCTTTCAGGGAGCTGTAGAGAGTAATGAGGTCTTCCCTCAGCCTTCTCTTCTGCACACTTAAACACCCCCAGCTCCCTCAGCTGTTCTTCACCAGACTTCTTCTCCAGACCCTTCCCCAGCTTTGTTACCCTTCTCTGGGCATCCTCCAGCACCTCAGTGTCCTTCTGGTATTGAAGGACCCAAACCTGATTATTCTGTTCTTTTGGTTTATAGTGTCCATATTTGTCACTCTTTCTGGGCTTGGGGAATTGCTTGTTTGGGGGGTTTTGGTTGTTTCTTTGCTCTTGTGACCAAGAAAGCCAATGCCATTCTGGGGTGAATTAGAAGGGCTGTGGTGAGTAGGTCGTGAGAAGTTTTCCTCCCCCTCTACTCTGCCCTGCTGAGGCCACATCTGGAATCTTGAGTCCAGTTCTGGGCCCCTCAGCTGAAGAACCCTGCTCCAGTCCCTGACCACTCTTGCAGGAAACACGTTTTTCATAGTCTCCAACCTAAGCCTCCCCTGGCACAATTTCAGGCACCTTCTTCACCTTATGCTAGAGAGAGCAGACCAAAGCCCCACCTCACCCCAACCTCCCTTCAGGGAGCTGTAGAGAGCAATGAGGTCTCCCCTCAGCCTCCTCTTCTCCAGGCTAAACACCCCCAGCTCCCTCAGCTGCCCCTCCCCAGCCCTGCTCTCCAGACTCTCCCCCAGCTTTGTTGCCTTTCTCTGGACCTGCTCCAGCACCTCAAAGTCTTTCCTGTAGCGAGGGGCCCAAAAGCAAACACAGTACTTGGGGTGCCCAGTACAGGGGCAGGATCACTTCCCTGCTCCTGCTGGCCACGCTGCTCCTGATCCAGGCCAGGATGCTGGTGGCCCCCTTGGCCACCTGGGTGCACTGCTGGCTCATCTTCAGCTGCCTGTCAACCAGCACCCCCTGCTCCTTTTCTGCCAGGGCAGTTTCCAGCCACTCTGCCCCGAGCCTGGAGGGCCCGTGGGGTTGTTGTGACCCAAGTGCAGCTCCTGGCACTTGGTCTTTTTTGACTCTCCTACAGCTGCCCTCAGTTTTCAGTTCTAAAGCAAAAGCCCCCAAACTTCTGAACAGCAGGGGAGACAAAAAGCTGTTAGAGATTCAACTGCTGCAAAATCTGCCATGCTTAGTACACTTTTAGGGTTGAGGAAGGAAAAAATACCAGAAGCTCCTCTGCAAGGCAATTTTGATAACACCACTTAATTCCCTTCTCTCAGGTTTGTTTTTCAGAACCTGTGGAGGTGAGGGAATCTGGAAACCACACTAGGAATGAACTGGTTCCATGTACAGCCAGCTGGGTTGCAGACATTAAGAGCCATTCCTGGCACATCTATGACAAAGGGCATCTCGTTGGGCTGGAAATGAGTAAATTGATGTGAAATTATAAGTAATTAGCTGCCACACTCTCACAAAGCCTTTGGAAATTACTTTAAAAACACCTAACAGCTGTTGACTAATAAAGAAAAATGGCCTGGCTGCTGCAGAGCATTTTAAGTGCCACTCACAGACATGGCAGCATTCTGTGAAGGGTACCTGCCACAGGACAGCTGCAAGACCAGGATAGGTCAGAGAACCATTTTGGTTAGAAAAGCCCTCTCAGATCATCCAGTCCAACCAGACTCTAACTCTAGCAAGGCTGGGGCTAAACCACAGAACCATAGGATCATAGAATCAATCAGGTTGGAAAAGACCTCACAGATCATCAAGTCCAACTTGTTACCCAACACCTCCTGACTAATTACACCATGGCTCCAAGTGCCACATCCAGTCACCTCTTGAACACCTCCAGGGATGGTGACTCCACCACCTCCCCGGGCAACACATCCCAATGGCTAACAACTCTCTCAGTGAAGAACATTCTCCTCACCTCCAGCCTAAACTTCCCCTCACACAGCTTGAGACTGTGTCCTTGTATTGTATTGTATTGTATTGTATTGTATTGTATTGTATTGTATTGTATTGTATCTCTCTTGTTCTGGTGCTGATTGCCTGGGAGAAGAGACCAACCCCCACCTGGCTACAACCTCCCTTCAGGGAGTTCTATGACTCTATGACTCTATGATTCTATGACTTTATGGTTCTATTATTCTATGGTTCTATGGTTCTGTGATTCTATGACTGTATGACTCTATGATTCTATGACTCTATGACTCCATGATTCTATGACTCTATAGTTCTATGATTCTATGGTTCTTTGATTCTATGATTCTGTGATTCTATGACTCTATGGTTCTATGACTCTATGACTCTATGATTCTATGACTCTATGACTCTTCGACTCTATGGTTCTATGGTTCTATGATTCTGTGGTTCTATGATTCTGTGGTTCTATTATTCTGTGGTTCTATGATGCTGTGGTTCTATTATTCTGTGGTTCTATGACTCTATGGTTCTGTGGTTCTATGGTTCTGTGGTTCTATGGTTCTAAGGTTCTATGGTTCTGTGTTCTATGGTTCTATGACTCTATGATTCTATGACTCCATTATTCTATGACTCTATGGTTCTATGATTCTATGATTCTATGACTCCACTATTCTATGACTCTATGACTATGGTTCTATGATTCTATGATTCCATGGTTCTATGATTCCATGACTCTATGACTCTATGATTCTATGACTCTATGGTTCTATGATTCTATTGTTCTATGATTCTGTGGTTCTATGACTCTATGGTTCTGTGATTCTGTGATTCTATGACTCTATGACTCTATGATTCTATGGCTCTATGATTCTGTGGTTCTATGGTTCTATGATTCTGTGGTTCTATGACTCTATGGTTCTGTGATTCTGTGATTCTATGACTCTATGACTCTATGATTCTATGGCTCTATGATTCTGTGGTTCTATGGTTCTATGATTCTGTGGTTCTATGATTCTATGGTTCTGTGGTTCTATGGTTCTGTGGTTCTATGACTCTATGACTCAATGGTTCTGTGGTTCTATGACTCTATGACTCAATGGTTCTGTGGTTCTATGACTCTATGACTCAATGGTTCTGTGGTTCTATGACTCAATGGTTCTGTGGTTCTATGACTCTATGATTCTGTGGTTCTATGGTTCTGATTCTGTGGTTCTATGATTCTATGGTTCTGTGGTTCTATGGGTCTGTGGTTCTATGACTCTATGACTCTATGATTCTATGAGCCAAGATGGGAGCAAGCAAGGCGAGGGCGAGAGTGAGCAGAAAACGGGAGCCAGACCCAAGCGCTCCCTGGTCACTCAGTTTAAGGGTTTCCTGGACAATGTGTGCAGGGCCAGCGTGTCCTGGGCACAAAGCACCCTGATAATCATTGTTCCCAAACCCAGCAGACTTCCCCCACCGGTAAATACCTTGTGAGGGACCTCCGCCCCGGCGGAAGGATGGGCGCCGCTTACCCGTCCCCTGGGGAAGGCAATTGCGTGCCTTTGTCTTTCCCCATTCAAACTTCCACGGATGGGGGTGGGGGTTTGGGGGGTTGGAGCACAGACATCACCATTGTATTTGTATTATTGATTGATTTTTGCTATTGCTTTCTGCTGAGCCCCAGCTTGGCTTCGCCAGGGGCAGCCCCGGAGTCAGCGTGCACATCTCTTTCAGGAGCTCAGTTGTGCTTGCTTATAACCAGTAATGCAGAGCTGTTAAACAGCAATTCCTTCCCTAAATGCCAGCTCTTCTAGTTGGCTGCACACTCTGCCTCTGACATTTGCTGTTTTATTGGGCCAGCAGTGAGGAAGGGAAAGGAAAAGGTCTCATCACAAGAGGGTTTATTTGCAGCAGTTGATATGAGTGGAGACGGAGGCAGGGTTCCCCAGACCCTGCCATCGACATCCTATTTGTTTAGTCTGAAGGGGTGGGAAGGAGATCTGCAGCTTTGTGTGCCCCAGTCTGGACCAACAGCACTTACAGGATGGCAAAGGGATCAGGCCTAGCCAGCATGGATTTAGGAAGGGCAGGTCCTGCCTCACCAACCTGATCTCCTTCTATGATCAGGTGACTGCCTGGTGGATGTGGGGAGGCCTGTGGATCCCCCCAGCAAACTTCTGTCCAAGCCGTCAGCCCCTGGCTTGGACAGCTGCTCTCTGAGCTGGGTTAGGAACTGGCTGGAGGCTGAGCCCAGAGAGTGGTGGTGAATGGTGCCACAGCCAGCTGGCAGCCAGGCACTAGTGGTGTCCCCCAAGGATCAGTGCTGGGCCCCATGCTCTTCAACATCTTTATTGATGATCTGGATGAGGGCATTGAGTCCATCCTCAGTAAATTTGCAGATGACACCAAGCTGGGGGCAGGAGGTGATCTGCTGGAGGGCAGAGAGGCTTTGCAGAGGGACCTCGACAGGCTGGGCAGATGGGCAGAGGCCAAGGGCAGGAGACTGAACACATCCCAGTGCCAGGTGCTGCACATTGGCCACAGCAACCCCAGGCAGTGCTACAGGCTGGGGTCAGAGTGGCTGAGAGCAGCCAGGCAGAGAGGGACCTGGGGGTGCTGGTGGATGGTAGGCTGAACATGAGCCTGCAGTGTGCCCAGGCAGCCAAGAGGGCCAATGGCATCCTGGCCTGCATCAGGAAGAGTGTGGCCAGCAGGAGCAGGGAGGTGATTGTGCCCCTGTCCACTGCACTGGTTAGGCCACACTTTGAGTCCTGTGTCCAGTTCTGGGCCCCTCAGTTTAGGAAGGAGGTTGACTTGCTGGAAGGTGTCCAGAGAAGGGCAACGAGGGTGGGGAGGGGTCTGGAGCACAGCCCTGTGAGGAGAGGCTGAGGGAGCTGGGGTTGCTTAGCCTGGAGAGGAGGAGACTCAGGGGTGACTTTATTGCTCTCTCCAACTCCCTGAAGGGAGGTTGTAGCCAGGCAGAGGTTGGTCTCTTCTCCCAGGCAGCCAGCACCAGAACAAGAGGACACAGTCTCAAGCTGTGCCAGGGGAGGCTTAGGCTGCAGGTTAAGAGGAAGTTCTACCCAGAGAGAGTGATTGCCCATTGGAATGGGCTGCCCAGGGAGGTGGTGGAGTCACCTTCATTGGAGGTGCTCAGGAGGAGACTTGCTGGGGTGCTTGGTGCCATGGGTTAGTTGTTGGGTGGGTTGGATTGGTTGATGGGTTGGACACGACGATCCTGAAGGTCTCTTTCAACCTGCTGTATTGTATTGTATTTTTGTATTGTATTGTAACTCTACTTGCACCACTCAGGAGGAAATGTGTGGCAACATCTGCACAGTTTCCAGTGATGGAAATTTCTTAGGCCATCTTCTGAGCATGCTGCATGACCTTCCTCTATGTACTTAATGATGCTGCATTTATGCCATTACTCTACAAAGAATCTGCCTCCTCCTCTTATCTTCCCCTGCAGCCTGTAGGCAGAGGGGTCCCTTTCCCCAGCTCTCCTTGGTGGTGAAAAGAACTCTTTCAAACACTTATCTCAAGTGAATGAATGCAACAGCAGTGTCCAACTCTACTTTCCCTTTGTCTGTTAGGTGACCAGTTAACACAGCTAGAGATAATAAACTGCATTCCCTGGTAAAGAGCAGCTGCTGATCGTCCTTAGCCTCATTTTGTGCCCAAAGCACTTTGTTCACGTGCAGAGAGCTTCAGACTATGGTAGGATGCAGAAAGTAGGTCCTTCTCTCCCTCTGCTATGCCCTGGTGAGGCCTAATCTGGAACACTCTGTACAGCTCATGGTTCAATAGTTCAAGAACCAGGGAACTACTGGAAGGAGTCCATCACAGAGGCATGGAGATGCTGAGGGGTGTCATGGTAGGGCCAAATGAGCCCCAGCACAAACCCACACAGCCCCTGGTGTGTCTAGACATGGTGTCCCTCTCCCCCTCCTTCCTGCAGACAGTCAGGGTAACGTGGGAAGAGGAACAAAGGGGACAGGACCATGGGTGTCTGGTAACCCCCTGTGTCTGGGGTAAGGGCAGAGTGCTGGCCACAGCCTGGCAGAGCCCCTTCCCCTTGGGCAACTCTGTGCTGGCTGCAGTTGCCCTGTTGGCCCAATTGAATCTTGGCAAGATTTATATACAGGCTGACTTCTAGTCACCTTTGACTTGCTCAGGCCTTGCTCAAGCCTTGCTTTGCTCAAGCCTTGCTCAAACCTTGCTTTGCTCAAGCCTTGCTCAAGCCTTGCCTTGCTCAAGCCTTGCCTTGCCAGGACCTGCTTGGACCTTGTCTGGCTTGGAGTTGCCTCAAGTTGCATCGCCTCGAGCACCTGGTCCAGTGCCTGGGATAAAGCCAGGAGCCTGCACTGCTCTTCTCCCGGGCAACCAGCACCAGAACAAGAGGACACAGTCTCAAGCTGTGCCAGGGGAAGTTTAGGCTGGAGGTGAGGAGAAAGTTCTTCCCAGAAAGAGTAATTGGCCCTTGGGATGTGCTGCCCAGGGAGGTGGTGGAGTCACCATCCCTGGAGGTGTTCAAGAGGGGATTGGATGTGGCACTTGGTGCCATGGTCTAGTTGTGAGGTCTGTGGTGACAGGTTGGACTCGATGACCTTTGAGGTCTCTTCCAACCTTGGTGATACTGTGATACTGTGAGACTGTGATCTTCAAAGGTCTCTTCCAGTCCCTACCCTTCTTTGATCCTGTGATTCTGTGGAAGTGGAGCTGGAGGCAGCTGCAGTGGTGGTTTGCCAGTGATCCTGGTTTGATCTGCCTGCTTGTGACACTGCAGAGCCAAACACATCATTTTCAAAGTGGGGTGTGTGTGTGTGGGGGGTGGAAATAAATGAATTGATGCTGTTAAGTGCTGCTATTAAATTTGTCTTCCTACATTTATCCCTTAACTAACCCATGCAGAATTTGCTGCCTTGCTCTCTCCCACCACTAAGTCCATGTTTTCAGCTGCAGTGCAAACTGTTCTGCTGGAGTCAGAAAGAACACAATTAAACACAGGCTGCACATACATTCAATGGCTCTGCTGGCTTGCACGGCAGATAAGAGTTCTCTGAAGGGCTTTCAAACCCCCATCTCAGGTCATGAAGCTGAAATAAAAAGGAATGAAATGAAGTATAATGTCAGAGAGGTTCTGATGAAAGCTTATCATATCTGGGCCGAAATAAGAGAGATGACTGTGATATGCTGACTGCTTCGGTGCCAGAGCTGCAGAGGTGGAGGCTCCCCCACCTCTCTGGGCAGCCTGCTCCAGGGCTCCACCAGCCTTGAATGAAAGAATTTCCTCCTCATAAAATCACAGAACTCTCAGGGTTGGAAGGGACCTCAAGGCTCAGCCAGTTCCAACCCCCTGCCATGGGCAGGGACACCTCACACTGCAGCAGGTTGCTCACAGCCACATCCAGCCTGGCTGCAAACACCTCCAGGCAGGAGGCTTCCACCACCTCCCTGGGCAACCTGTGCCAGGGTCTCACCACTCTCATGGGCAACAACTTCTTCCTGATGTCTAATCTCAATCTCCCCTCCACTGGCTTGGATCCATTCCCCCTGGTCTTGTTTATCTGGCCCCCTTGTGGACCCACTCCATCAGGTCTGCAGAGCGTGCAGCAAAGTGCTACAAAGCTGCTGAGAGTACTGGAAGATCTCTGTGGTGAGGAAAGACTGAAAGAGTTGAGGCTTTGTGGTGTGGAGAGGATAATCATAGAATCATAGAATCATAGAATCAGTCAGGGTTGGAAGGGACCACAAGGATCAGCTAGTTCCAACCCCCCTGCCATGGGCAGGGACACCCCACACTACATCAGCCTGGCCGCTGCCTCATCCAGCCTGGGCTTAAACACCTCCAGGGACGGGGCCTCAACCACCTCCCTGCACAACCCATTCCAGGGCTTCACCACTCTCCTGGGGAAGAACTTCCTCCTCACCTCCAGCCTCAATCTCCCCACCTCCAGCTTCAGTCCATTCCCCCTAGTCCTAGCACTCCCTGAGAGCCTGAGAAGTCCCTCCCCAGCCTTCTTGGAGCCCCCTGCAGATCCTGGAAGGCCACAATGAGGTCACCTGGGAGCCTTCTCTTCTCCAGACTGAACAGCCCCAACTCCTTCAGTCTGTCCTCATAAGGGGAGATTTGCCAATGCTTATCAGTATTTAAAGGGTGGGTGTCAGGAGAAGAGCATCAAAGATTTTCAGTGGCACCCAGCTACAGGACAAGGGGAGGGAGATGGTAACAAACTTGAACGCTGCACTTGCAGCCCAGAAAGCAAAGCACATCCTGGGCTGCAGCAAGAGAAGTGTGGCCAGCAGGGCAAGGGAGGGGATTCTCCCCCTCTGCTCCGCCACAGCTGGAGCTCTGTGTCCAGTTCTGGAGGCTCTGTGCCAGGAAGGATCTGGAGGGGCTGGAAGGTGTCCGGAGAAGGGCCCCGAGGAGGAGCAGAGGGCTGGAGCTGCTCTTCTGTGAGGATGGACTGAGGGAGTTGGGGTTGTGCAGTCTGGAGAGGAGAAGGCTCCCAGGTGACCTAATTGTGGCCTTCCAGGATCTGCAGGGGGCTCCAAGCAAGCTGGGGAGGGGCTTCTGAGGGAGTGATAGGAGTCAGGGGGTGGGGGGCGGATGGAGCAAAGCTAGAAGTGGCGAGATCGAGATTGGCTGTTAGGAAGAAGATGGTCACCAGCTCTGTGATTCTGTGCAAATCTACTCTGCTCCAGTTTCAAATCATTGCCCCACGAGAGTGTTCTTCCAGAAAACAATAAATAAGTGAATGGATAGACTGATAAATCTGATAAATGACTGCTAACAGCATCAGGCAAATATTTGTTCCAGAACCCCTATTCCAAGAGGGATCTGGAGGTGCTGGAAGGTGTCCAGAGAAGGGCCACGAGGAGGAGCAGAGGGCTGGAGCACCTCTCCTGTGAGGACAGACTGAAGGGGTTGGGGCTGTTCAGTCTGGAGAAGAGAAGGCTCCCAGGTGACCTCATTGTGGCCTTCCAGGATCTGAAGGGGGCTCCAAGAAGGCTGGGGAGGGACTGCTCAGGCTCTCAGGGAGTGATAGGACTAGGGGGAATGGACTGAAGCTGGAGGTGGGGAGATTGAGGCTGGAGTTGAGGAGGAAGTTCTTCCCCATGAGAGTGGTGAAGCCCTGGAATGGGTTGTGCAGGGAGGTGGTTGAGGCCCCGTCCCTGGAGGTGTTTAAGCCCAGGCTGGATGAGGCTGTGGCCAGGCTGATGTAGTGTGGGGTGTCCCTGGCCATGGCAGGGGGGTTGGAACTAGATGATCCTTGTGGTGCCTTCCAACCCTGACTGACACTATGATCCTATGACTATGATACTATGAATGGTCCTCCTTTTGGGTGTGGATTTCTTTTCCCTTGCCTTATTTTGCAATCAAGCCCAGGAACTAGCTTACCTGCAGGAATGTTTGCTGAACTGGGCTTTTGAAATCTCTTGTTGTGGAACAAACAATTTATAACCAATGGTTCTGGGTTTGGGGTTTTTGGGTATTTTTTGTGGTTTTTTGTTTGTTTGTTTGTTTGTTTGTTTGTTTGTTTTCAGCAAAGAACATTAAATCACAGAATCACCAAGGTTGGAAAAGACCTCAAAGATCATCAATTCCAACCTGTCACCACAGACCTCATGACCAAACCATGGCACCAAGTGCCACGTCCAATCCCCTCTTGAACACCTCCAGGGATGGGGACTCCACCACCTCCCTGGGCAGCACATCCCAATGGCCAATCACTCTCTCTGTGTAGAACTTCTTCCTCACCTCCAGCCCAAACTTCCCCTGGTGCAGCTTGAGGCTGTGTCCTCTTGTTCTGGTGCTGGCTGCCTGGGAGAAGAGACCAACCCCCACCTGGCTGCAACCTCCCTTCAGGGAGTTGGAGAGAGCAATGAGGTCACCCCTCAGTCTCCTCCTCTCCAGGCTAAGCAACCCCAGCTCCCTCAGCCTCTCCTCACAGAGCTGTGCTCCAGACCCCTCCCCAGCTTTGTTGCCCTTCTCTGGACACTTCCAAGTCTCTCAATGTCCTTCTTAAACTGAGGAGCCCAGAACTGGACACAGCACTCAAGGTGTGGCCTAACCACTACAGGGGCACAATGACTTCCCTGCTCCTGCTGGCCACACTCTTCCTGATGCAGGCCAGGATGCCGTTGGCCTTCTTGGCCCCCTGGGCACACTGCAGGCTCATGTTTAGGCAGCTGACAATCAGCACCCCCAGGTCCCTGTGCCTCCATCTGGGCAGCAGAATCCTATCCTATCCTTATGATACATAGGCTCAGTCCAGGATGTAATCAGTGTGTGCTCAGTAGCTATTCATAGCAGCAAGGTGTAGAGATTGTTGGAACATTTTAATAAATACCTTAATTAACTTCATTTTTTATGGCTTTATCTTTGCTCAGCTTTGTGCCTCTGTTAAGATTAAATGCATTTTGCTTATCCATGATGGCTTGCTGTTATTTACACATATATCTGGTTTTATCTCTATAAAATGTCACTCTGGAATCACAGAATCACAATATCCCAGCATGGGGGTGGGTGGGATTGGCAGAGACATCTGGAGATGGAATGGAATGGAATGGAATAGAATAGAATAGAATAGAATAGAATAGAATAGAATAGAATAGAATAGAATAGAATAGAATAGAATATAACAGGTTGGAAGAGACCTTCAAGATCATCGTGTCCAACCTATCAACCAATCCAACACCACCTAATCAACTAACCCATGGCACCAAGTACCCCATCAAGTCTCCTCCTGAACACCTCCAATGATGGTGACTCCACCACCTCCCTGGGCAGAACATTCCAATGGGCAATCACTCTCTCTGGGTAGAACTTCCTCTTAACCTGCAGCCTAAGCCTCCCCTGGCACAGCCTGAGACTGTGTCCTCTTGTTCTGGTGCTGGCTGCCTGGGAGAAGAGACCAACCCCCGCCTGGCTACAACCTCCCTTCAGGGAGTTGTAGAGAGCAAGAAGGTCTCCCCTGAGCCTCCTCTTCTCCAGGCTAAGCAACCCCAGCTCCCTCAGCCTCTCCTCACAGGGCTGTGTTCCAAACCCCTCACCAACTTTGTTGCCCTTCTCTGGACACCTTCCAGCAAGTCAACCTCCTTCCTAAACTGAGGGGCCCAGAACTGGACACAGGACTCAAGGTGTGACCTAACCAGTGCAGTGGACAGGGGCAGAATGACCTCCCTGCTCCTGCTGGCCACACTCTTCCTGATGCAGGCCAGGATGCCATTGGCCCTCTTAGCTGCCTGGGCACACTGCAGCCTCATGTTCAGCCTACCATCAACCAGCACCCCCAGGTCCCTCTCTGCCTGGCTGCTCTCCAGCCACTCTGCCCCCAGCCTGTAGCACTGCCTGGGGTTGCTGTGGCCAATGTGCAGCACCTGGCACTTGGATGTGTTCAATCTCCTGCCCTTGGCCTCTGCCCATCTGTCCAGCCTGTCGAGGTCCCTCTGCAAAGCCTCTCTGCCCTCCAGCAGATCAACTCCTGCCCCCAGCTTGGTGTCATCTGCAAATATACTGGTGATGGACTCAATGCCCTCATCCAGATCATCAATCATCAAGGCAAATCCCCCTGCTAAATATGGTTAGGCTCACAGGCTCACAGGCTGTTAGGGGTTGGAAGGGACCTCTGGAGATCTTCCAGTCCAACCCCCCTGCCAGAGCAGGAGCACAGAATCCAGCACAGGTCACACAGGAACACATCCAGACAGGGCTGGAAAGGCTCCCTGCCCAGCTCTCAGTCTGTCCAAGTCTCTGGACGGCCTCACAGCCTTCAGGCGTCTCAGCCAAGCCTCCCAGTTTGGTATCATCATCAAACTTGCTGAGCAGACTCTGTCTGTCTGTCTGTTCCCTCATCAATGATATTGATGAAGATGTTGAACAGGACAGGACCCAGCACTGATCCCTGGGGGACTCCACTGGTCACAGCTCTCCAGCTGGTCCTGGCACCACTGACCACCACTCTTTGCACTCTGTTGTGTCACCAGATCCTAATCCCTCTCACTGCCTGCTCCTCTGTCCCACACCTCCTGAGATTGCTCACAAGGATGTCATGGAACACAGTGCCAAAAGGCTTACCAAGGCCTAGGCATTCTGCATCCCCTGGTCTCCCTGCATCTCTCCACTCACTTATGACATCACAGAAAGCTGTCAGATGAGCCAAGCAGGATTTACCAAGGGTAAATCCATACTGACTTCTCCTGATTATCATCTTCTCTTCCAAGTGCCCAGAGAAGACCTCCAGAATGAGTTGCTCCATCATTTTTCCATGGATGGAGGTGAGGCTCACTGGTCTGTAGTTCCCTGGAACCTCTGTCTTGCCTTTTTTTGAAGGCTGGAGTGACATTTGATGATCTGGATGAGGGCATTGAGTCCATCATCAGTAAATTTGTGGATGACACCAAGCTGGGGGCAGGAGTTGATCTGCTGGAGGGCAGAGAGGCTTTGCAGAGGGACCTCGACAGGCTGGACAGATGGGCAGAGGCCAAGGGCAGGAGATTGAACACATCCAAGTGCCAGGTGCTGCACATTGGCCACAGCAACCCCAGGCAGTGCTACAGGCTGGGGGCAGAGTGGCTGGAGAGTGGCCAGGCAGAGAGGGACCTGGGGGTGCTGGTGGATGGTAGGCTGAACATGAGGCTGCAGTGTGCCCAGGCAGCCAAGAGGGCAAATGGCATCCTGGCCTGCATCAGGAAGAGTGTGGCCAGCAGGAGCAGGGAGGTTATTCTGCCCCTGTCCACTGCACTGGTTAGGTCACACCTTGAGTCCTGTGTCCAGTTCTGGGCCCCTCAGTTTAGGAAGGAGGTTGACTTGCTGGAAGGTGTCCAGAGAAGGGCAACGAGGGTGGGGAGGGGTCTGGAGCACAGCCCTGTGAGGAGAGGCTGAGGGAGCTGGGGTTGCTTAGCCTGGAGAAGAGGAGACTCAGGGGAGACCTTCTTGCTCTCTACAACTCCATGAAGGGAGGTTGTAGCCAGGTGGGGGTTGGTCTCTTCTCCCAGGCAGCCAGCACCAGAACAAGAGGACACAGTCTCAGGCTGTGCCAGGGGAGGTTTAGGCTGGAGGTTAGGAAGAAGTTCTACACAGAGAGAGTGATTGCCCATTGGGATGTGCTGCCCAGGGAGGTGATGGAGTCACCATCACTGGAGGTGTTCAGGAGGAGACTTGCTGGGGTGCTTGGTGCCATGGGTTAGTTGATTAGGTGGTGTTGGATGATAGGTTGGACACCATGATCTTGAGGGTCTCTTCCAACCTGATTTATTCTATTTTCTACTCTGTTTTTTCTATTTCCTGCCAAGCTCCTAGAGCTTAGATTGTGTGCCCTGGTCTGGGGAAACACCAGAGCATTCACCCCGGGTTCAGAACCCCATTTGTGCAACTACAACAGCTGTCCTCCTTGAGTGTGCAGCCTCTCTAAAGAGGCATTGGGAAACACACACTGTGCCTGGGGAAGACCTGTACAGGCAAACTCTGGTGTTAGGGGAAAAAATGACCAAGCCCCCCAGCTCCAAGCCCAACCACACCCAACCCCCAACACCACTCACCCTCCGAAAACCCAACGAAACAAACCCCAGACGAAACAATAAACCAAACCGACCAAACCAACACAAAAACCCCAAACCACAACAAAACTGAATGAGATTCAGCAAGGCCAAGTGTTGAGTTTGGCCCCTGGGAAAGAGCAACCCATGCACCAGGATAGGCTGGGGACTGAGCTGTTAGAGAGCAGTGAAGGGGAAAGGGACCTGAGGGTCCTGGTGGATGGAAGGATGAGGCACAGAGGGCACTGCCAGCAAGTCTGCTGATGGCACCAAGCTGGGAGGAGTGGCTGACACAGGAGGGTTGTGCTGCCATGCAGCCAGACCTGGACAGGCTGAGAGCTGGGCAGGGAGACATGGAATGGAATTCAACAAGGGCAAGGGGAGAGGCTTGCAGCTGGGAAAGAACAACCCCAGGGAGCAGGAGAGGTTGGGGACTGAGCTGCTGGAGAGCAGGGAAGGGGAAAGGGACCTGGGGGGGGCTGGGGGATGGGAGGTTGAGCATGAGCCAGCAATGTGCCCTGGTGGCCAAGAAGGCCAATGGCATCCTGGGGTGGATTAGAAGGGCTGTGGTGAGGAGGTCAAGAGAGGTTCTCCTCACACTCTGCTCTGCCCTGCTGAGGCCCCATCTGGAAGATTGTGTCCAGTTCTGGGCCCCTCAGGTCAAGAAGGACCTCAGGGAACTGCTTGAGAGAGTCCAGCACAGAGCCACAAAGATGCTGCAGGCAGTGGAAGATCTTCCTCAGGAGGAGAGCCTGAGGCAGCTGAGGGCTCTGGAGCTTGCAGAGGAGGAGCCTGAGGGTGAGCTCCTTGCTGTGGCTAAAGCTGT